>BGPR01003256.1:2470-38012 GCA_013235015.1 Araneus ventricosus | reverse complement strand
TGCTAAGAACTGAAGAATACGATTTAACAATAAAGTAGATTTATTAGTCCGAAGCAACTCGTAACACAAGAGAATTGAGAACTTGTCCACAACTTCTGTGATTCAGCATTTATGCACGTGGATATTCCAGAATCATTCAGTTAGAATTTTAAAGAAAGATACAGAATTGCTTAGAACATAAATAAACAATAAATAACATTTTGAATTAAAATACCAGTCCTTAGATTAAGCTACCATGATCGGGATTCGAAACGTAAACAGACTTTTTCTTTGTGCGGCAACATTTACCACTATTCTAAATAAATATCAGTAAAACAATAGTAGAAATTCATATCTTCTTAAACAATGAAAGTTAGTATAAACACTATCATGCATTATTTGCTATATTTTTTGACTGATATAACATTACTTCTTTGTTTTATAGATTATCCAAATTTCATGAATAGACAATATTAATTATACATTTTCTGTCGTTTTTGGTTTAACTGTGTTACTCGCGCTTTACAATTTATTCCAAATGTGAACATTTAAATATGAAGGCACACATTTTGTAAACGCAGAAAAAGCGCGATAAGAAAATAACATCATGGTACATGGGTATCATGTAAAAGTGATTTTTAAAAAAATTCAACGCCGTAGCGTTTAAATTTTTTATTAGCAAATAAAATTTAATAAAAAATAGTTTTTAAAAACACACTTTCATTAGTGTAAAAAAAGTAAAATATAAAAAATATTATTTTAATAATATTCCACTTTTTAATCTTGATGTCAATTTTTTTTTCATACTCATATCAGGTGCAGCCATGGGTTAGGAATCAAAATCTAATTTAATTAATGATTAACCGATAATTAAGCTCTGAAAATATTAAAATCGTGTTTTATCATCGAGAAAACACAGGTGAACGAAATTTGAAAACCCTAGCTTACCATAAAGTGAGCGAAAAAAAAATCAAAAATTACAAATTTCGATCTTTACGAACGTAAAAAAAGTCAAGTTAAATAAAAGTATTTAAAAAACGAAAAGGCCGAGCAATTTTCCAATACGGATCCTCTATTTATGACATTTCCATCTAAAGACATTCCGAAAAAAACAGGACCCACGCGTGGGGATTTTCCCACGCAACTCGAATCCTTGCTGTTTCAGGAGCAAAAGGAAAAAGGGGATGGGGGGTTGGAAAGTACGGAATCACCGTTACTCCAGCATTTTCACACTCCTAACTAGATTCACTATCCTCATCCCACCGTTAAGGGAATTTTTTAAAAAAATTTCCACTAGGACCGGACAGGTTTTTTTTTACTTGTATGTGCCAGAACGCGCGCGCACCTGTTGCTCCCGAATCCATCGACAAGATGGGGATAATCCCCTGAAAGTCTGGGAAGTCCGCAACAAGCCGCCTGCCTGTTCGTTCGAATTATTTCGTTCGACGGAAAAAAAGCCCATTTTCTTTTATTTTTTCTTTTCTTTACCTTTTTTCTCTCACCCTCCTCGCACCGAGCGCAAGAAAACGGTGTCTGTGTGACGTAACAATGGCTGTTTCATGTGGTCGTCTTCTTTCAGGTGGCCTAGCCATCTGCTTCCGGTCTTCCTCCACCAAACCGGAAATTCGGCCAGACGCCATCTATACCCGCTTCTACTTTTTTTAGCGAGCGTTTTTTAAGGGAAAAGAGAAGAGCCCCCTAGGAGGGTCCCTGGTCCAGTCCCACCGAGGTCAGTGTCCCCTCGTCTCGAGATGGGGGGAGGGCGATGAGGGGCTCTCTCGGCCCCTTCTAAATGGGTTGTTTACGAGAAAGTACCGCTATCTTGGGAGGAGGGAGGGGAATGCTGATATACTGACAAGCAGAGTGGACTGCACTGGGTCTATTTCCCAACAGAGTACATTGACACCAAAGTTACTGGACGAACAGCATTAGGACTGGTACGGCTTCAAATTTCCCCACAAAAGAGTTATTTTAAATTTCCAACATTCTCTAAGGAATCCAAAAGAATAACTTAAGTTTGCAATGCTTACATCTGAATAAAATATTCACTCTTTATTAAATTTTGCCTAACCATTAATAATAATAAATAATTATTTTTAAACCATTATTTCAATAATTAATTATAAACTTCGATAGTTTTCTCAAAAAGCCTATTTTACGCAATGATAGATATTTCTCCTATGTCATTAAGCATGATATTTTTTTAATAAAATAATTTTGAGAATTAGTTATTGAAGTATTTGCGATTACATGTATCTTTCTAAATAAAACAAAAATTATGTTCGGATATCTATTCAAAAATTCCTCTAATACTTGAAATTAACTATCGCATTACGCGAACTGATAAACTAACATGCAGAGACCGACTTGAAATTATATATTCAAATCTGAAAAGAAAAAGTGTCCAGTCATTTACATAAAGTACTTATTCTGCATGCATTAAAGAGATTGACTGTTTCTATTTCTGAATTTAAAGTCAAGGTAGATGCAGTCAATTAATTCATGGGCACAAGAACCAGAAAAACTCAGGGAATGGCATTTATCGAGTGTAAAAAGATAAGCAGAATCCAGAAACAAAGGCCAGTGGAATACACACTAACTGGACAAAACAAACAACAATGAACCGACATCGGAAATTCAAATCTCCGAACTTCATCTTATTTCAGAACCAAACAGCCGGTTGTCAAGAGGTTTGTTAAAGGACCCTTCACATGAGCAAAAAGGGACCGCTTTGTGCTGTGGCGGTCGTACTAGCCACAAAGACATCCCCAACTCAGCTTGTCCACGCTGGCAAACGATGATGCAGCTGAAATTTCGATCGAGCGGCAAAATCGTGACGCGAAAATTCGGAATGGTTGTGACCTCTTCTACAAGTCGGAGGCGGGGTTGAGGAATCGCTCATTACGGACACGCCTTTGCAGAAGGCACAACTGAATTACGCCATGAATGAGGGAGCAGTTGGCAAATTGACATGTGCGAGGGGAGGAGATGATGCACTCGATTTTCTGCTTTTTTATTTCATTTTCCGCGTTGCATCGCACCAAGAGATGGAAGCATCTCAAATGTTTAACAATCAATCAGCTATTGTTATAAAATCTGAAAGGAGTAAGATGCCAAAATATGAAGTGCAGTTTTTTTAAACTCAGTTTTTTACTCCAGGGTTTCATAAACCTTTTTATACTCGCGACTTCCTTTCTGTATAGAAAAAATTTCCGCAATCCCAGTTCTTTCAAAAACGTTTTGCCGAACCCGAAAGATAAAAAATAAATCTTTATTAACGGTAATTAGGAGAAATTCAATTAAAAACAGCCTGTTTCTGTCATATATGTAATGAATATAGATAAATTTAAATTAACATAAACTATTTCGCTGCTAATTTTTTCTATTGATCGCCGTTCTGCTCCCATTTGTGTCCAGGTGTAGCCGCAGACTGAATATATTTTACAAATTATTACGCATGGTGCCACAGAGCGCGCTTTTTAGAGACGCTGAAACACAGTTAATGGAATCGAAGAGTTAATTGAAACGAATTAAAACAGTCCAATAAATAATTTGAAATCTCTTAAGCCGAGATGATTTTCTTATCTATTTTTGCTTACAAATGTTGAAAAATCTGAGAAAAGGTCGTTGCAGGTGTAACGAATAACTACATAGGCACGTGAACCAGAAACTCTCTATTTGTCGACTATAAGAACACAAGCAGACGTACAGAAAAACTTGCACAAGGCCAATAGAAAGCACAGTAATTGGACTAAACAAACAACAACGGACTGACAATTCAAAATATTTCTTTGTGCCCCAGTGGGGGTGCACAATCACAGTTCAAGAGTTCTGCTCTACATTAAATATAGAATTTCTTTACAAATAGTAAAATGTAGAAATTGAAATTTGTATCTTATGAAAGAGTTAATATCGGAACACTGAATTAATTCTACTGGTTTTTTTTTATGTCTTTTGAGCATTAGAATGAGTAATGAAAAATGTAGACTTTTTGTTGTAGTTAAACTTCGCTCAGATAAAACGAAACTTCTTGAAGAATCTATTTCATACACATTACGATTAGAAAAGTTTAAATATATAATTCGATACTTCAATATTTAATTAAATTTTTACCTTTACTGAAGTGCTATTTAAAACTGCATGTGATAAAATACGAAATGCTAATTTTAAACATTTGAAATTAATCAGCATGGGCAGCACGTAAAAATCAGATAACATCAGAAAAGACTAAACTGTTTCTGAAGCACTCTAACATTTTTATTCATATCTAAGTACGAATAAGGCCTTTTATAATGATGAGATACAAATGTCCACTTTATTTTTAAAGAATTTTTATACCGAAAAATTTATTTGGTGAAAACTTTAGACGAAATTCCGCAACTGTCTGTAGTATTGGGTCTGAACAATTTGCAATTGTTGCCTAATTGTCTGTAACTTTTTGTTTGTGTCAGTTGTTGAAGAAACACTTCGATCAGTGGAGGTTGACAAAATGAACTGCCCTATTCTAACCTACATGGCTCCAATAAACTCATTATCAGATTTATATATAACTAACACCAACGTAGTGAAGCCAAGTTCTTATTGAACATTCCTCGGATCATTATCCAATACATAGAGCTCACTGCCATTATCCAAAGCCTGGCTCCAAAAATATTAATCTAATATCACATGCAGCACAGTTTAAGTTAAAACAACAATGCGCGTTCTAAATCCCGGAAAACCAAAAAGGAATTCAGAGTTGCTCCCTATTCCCCGCAAACTTTTATTGCCTTCCCGTAACCAGTAACTTATCCTTTGTACTTCAATAGCTAATTTTTAAGTTCTTTTGTTGCCGTCCATTGCTCGCTTCAATAAATTGCGACATACTCCGAAACATTTTCCTAGCTGATTTACATCCCCCGAGTTCCAACTCCACACAATCCTGAATTTGGAATCAAGGGTGCACGCAACTCCTCATGGTAATTGTAGGCGCACATCCCTTTTCATAGCATTCGAAATATCTGCTACACCCGCGAGGATTAGTCCCTCCTACTAAACCCCGGCCTCATTCAAAGTGAGCTTTCAACGATGCAGAGGTGCACTCCAAGAATGTTAAATATTTGGACAGGCTCATACCTGGTGATGAGAACCTCTGCTTCGGCTACAAATATGCAAATGAAGGCACTGCGTCTCGCCCCACTCCCACCCCCTCCGGTTGTGGCGCGGTCGCAGTTATAACGAGGGATGAAAGGATAGCGACAGTTTGAATACGTTAGCTTTGCGTCCCTCGAGAGGGAGTTTTATTCGGAATTCGTTTTCGAAATCGAGGATGGTGCAGACATGGAAATGAGATTTCGGGAAGGAATTCCTACAGATCTGCTGTGTTTGGGAAATTAGCCTCATAAGCACCTCCATCTCTATTCGTGAGATATAAACAGATGATGTCGAAAATGAAGTGGTTAGACAGAAAATGTTGACACTTTTACTAATTTGAATCCCAGATGTGAATAATTGCTGCGTCCTTTTCACTTAAGGTGGACGGAATGTCGAGGCGTCCTGCTTTGTCAAGCATTGGCGTTTTAGTCAGGAATACAGGCAATAATAATGCAACTAAAATTCAAACAATTAAGTATCTTCAAGTATTCACATACCTCATTTTTCAGTAATTTAACAATGTGTATTAGTCAATGCTTGCTTTGACAAAAGTTAGATTTAAGGTTTTGAATTCAGCAAATTAGAATCGTACATTGATGGATTCTTTGATTTAGAGACAAATAATTTCATATTCACATAGTTGACCAACGAATAATGAATTAGTACCGCCCACTGCTTTCGATATTCATTTATGAAAGAAACAATGTTCTGTGCTATTCATTTATGAAAGAAACACTGTTCTGTGCTATTCATGTATGAAAGAAACACTGCTCTATGCAGATGCACAATACTCCATCATGTATTGCAAAATTTTTTATACATTTACTTTTTTCGCAATAAAATAGTTTTCAAAATTTAATGTATAGTGATATGATATCTGTTACCGTATAGTGTATAATGTAGCTCCAAAAGTAGAAATTATTGCACATAACTTTAGATAACTTAAATGGATTTTATTTCAAGATATATTAATAATATTTGTCTACATATTAACCAGTTATCTCGCATTATTTTTGGAGTGGATAAATAATAGTTTTCAAAAATTGTTTTGAAAATTTTCTTTTTAAATTCATCAGATGTGTTAATCCTTATTTTTATCTTAAGGATGACCTTTTTAAATTTTCGCTGTATTTATATTAGATAGCATTAGTTTTAGAACATCTCTGATTAAAAATGTTCGTTTACTTCACTATTTAAGAAATTATTTCCAAAAATGTGACATCTTCGAAACTTAATACTTATTTTCAGAACGAAGGCACAGTTAAACACAAGTTTCCCACTTTGGAGAATGATATACTTGATTTCTATTTCCTTTTTTTATTCCAGAAAAACCTAAAGTTCTAGAACTTTGATAAAATAAATAAATAAAGACACTAATAGAAATGAAAGTAAAAAATAAATACGTTGCCTTAACTAGATGTTTTAAATCATTCGTGAATTTATTATTACACACACACACACGCACGCACACACAAAGTAAAAAATTTCTAAAAAAGATCACATTTTTATTTAAAGAATGTAAGCATTCAGATTCATATTAAAAATGTATTTAAACAGAAAAATATCTAGCAAAATTTCTACTCCATCAAAAGAACAAACATGAGACTAAGTACAAATGGATTTTCAGAATTTCTAAATGCTAGTGACTATTTACTAGTTGTTTACGAATGACACTAGGGTTCTCATCATTCATACTATGGCTTAGATAATAAGTAGATGACGAAATATTTGAGTTAATAGATACTTCTTAATCACGATAAAAAATAACAATTTTTATAAATATGAGTACTTGAATAAACATCCCAGTATAACAATAAAATGCTTATAAACATTCGCAGCTAGAAAACATATTTAAAATGTAATCATGTTTGTTTGAAATACAGCTTTATTTATTTACTTTTATTGTTCACAAGATGTAACTAGTTTCCAACATTTTTCGCAATTCATTTTCAATAACAAGACTAAGAATAATCTCATACTGGGTTTAATAAGTGCTTTTAAAATAAATAATCGTGCAAACAATTCTGCTGCCACAATCGGAGACAAAACGTAAATAAATAATTAAGTAAAACGGTTTCAAAATAAAGTTATACAAAATTTTGCAAGCACTCTTGGAAAAGAGAATTTGATCTGGTGGAAAATATTTACTCAAAACACATTCTATTATTTTTGCTCAATTAAAAAGAAGAAAAGAAAAGAAATGGTGAAAAAAGGATCCCAGGTCAAGGCTTCAAGTTTTATTGCCGTAAATATTTAGAACAAATGATCACTATTTTTGTTTTTTGCTTTTTTTGATACTTTTTAAAAATTTTTGTCACTATTTATTTATTTTTTTAAATATATCATTTATCTCAGTTTTAATAGGAAAACAGGCAATTCGTTGTTCTTTCAGTCAGAGAGTGTTGCATCTCTTGCTCGAACGTTAAGGAAAATCTTAAATAAATAATAAATGAAAGCACATAATTAAAAAATGGTGTCCACCTTTATCACTTAAGAATTTTTACTGATTATCTACACCCTATAAATTTACATAAATAAATATTTAAAGATATATATTTACGGATAAAAATTTATTAGATATATTAAGAATCCCATTATGAAACATGCATTACGACCCAAGTGAATTACTTTTTCTAATCTAATCAGACATAATTATTAGCAATAAGAGAATAAAAACGCTAAATAGCTTCATTTAAATATGAAATTTATACTTTTGATAAGAGCAACAACATGAATTGTAACTTGTTATTCGTAGAAAACTCTTCCTTTCTTTTTAATAAATTCTTATTTTCCATTAAATTGTAATCTATTAAACTCTAAAAAGAAGTTTTGAATGCTTAAAAAAATAAACGTTTGAACAAAAATTTCCAATACCGCTAGCAAATTATTGAAATTCATAATTACAAAAAGAAAGTTTGTTTTGGTGTCTTCATATACCATAAAAAAGAAGTACCATGCAAATAAACAACGATGTATGTTTCTTTTTGTAGAACAGAATGAGATTTGGTTTCAAATGAGTCACACTGCTAAATAACTTAGTGAATACCAAAGCATTCACTCTAGGAATTGATTCTTGGGGATGAAAATACTGAAAGACTGAACCCCAAAACAATCCTTCATTTCCAATTCTGTAAATTTTATTAACACAAATGAACAGTGAAACCTACAAGAAACCTCTGAATTGAAGCCTAAAATATTAAAACGGCTTACGCAATGCACTTCAACAAATGCAAATTGAGAGAGCGCACACAGACACAGCGAGTAAACCAGTCTTTCGCGATAGCTTTATCTCCCCCCCTCTACAAGTCCGAAAACTCCCCCCAATCTCCTCCAACATTTTATGCGAACACCTATTCCAATTTATAGACCACATTTCAAAAGCGGGGTCTCTAATTTCCAGGAGTCGTTGGCGATCTTCGAACGCGAACCCATTCCCCTTTTCCCGAAATTTCCGCCATTTAAAACAGAAGTCGCCTCCCCATTCGTACTGTGCGACTGTTATTCGAGAGAAGATGCAGATGAGGATGCCATGGAGGATGGAGAGCAGTAGCGGGATCATTAGAGGCAGGAAAAGAGAGGAAAGAGGTAAGCGCGGATCGATTGGGGGAGGAATGTAACACGGGGGGAGTGCAGGGTCGATAGCTGGAAGGGTCCAGTGACGGCTATTAAAAATGGATGTAGTAGAAGGGCATGGGCGAGGCACATTTGCATGAGGATGGAGGGAGCAAGGGGTGTGTGGAGATTTCTCTAAAGCAGCTTTCGCAGCGCGCTGGAGATTCGAATGTGTCGGTCGCATGCTGAGGAACTGTACAATTCACAGGAAGCTAATCTGGTGGTTTGAAATATTTACTGTAGCGAAAGAATGGTCAGGAATTTTCAGAGAAGATTATGAACAGGAATGTGGATAAAGAGATTTAAAAAATTCTCAAAAGAAGCTTCGCGTTGCATCTAACATGCAGTTTTAGGATCAGATCTGATTGTTAAAATTTAATGGCCAATTCTCTTCACCAAGATTTCTCGAACTCAGTATTTTAAATAGATTATTATGAATTCAAATGACCGATTTCAAGGCTAAGCAATCAGAAAATTATACATTTAGCAAAAATACACTGGTAGAAAAGAGACGCAGTATTTCTACTTGATACCAAAATCATAGAATTTGCAATTTCCCATGAATATTTCACAACTGTTCCTGTACATGAGAGAAAATTTTCTTACAAAATTAAATATGTTATAATCATTAAATTAAATTTTATATAAGAATAATTATATATATTTTCATAAATATTGTTTGTGACGCAAAATTAATTTGTTTCGTATTTCCGAAGAGAAAGAAGTAACACCTAAACATTACTTTTATGTGGGCATAGGCATTTAAAACATTTTTTGCAATGAAAGAGCAGTTAATAATTGTTTAACAATATTAAAACAGATTTATAAGAGTCGAAAGGAAAATTTTCTGCTTAAAGATGATAAACGTTAGGAATCTGGCTAACTCCAAATTTTGCATTGCATTTGAATCTATGGTGAAATGAAATTTTGCAAGAATAAGTAAAATAAAAAGAAGCATAAACGCACAACACACGCACAATACGAATCGCATTATACGCATTATTTGAGTTTTGTAATTTCCACCTGATGTGATCTCAGATGATCCAGAACAATTCAGAGGTTCTTTAGACGGTAATTGAATCAGAATTAATGGATTTAAAATTATTCACAGCATCTAACTTCTTGTTAAAAGGTCTTAAAAATTAATTGAGTATCATAGTAAACCTCGTCCTGCACTGATTTAATTATGAGATTAACGCTGATAACTAAAGCTTTAACGCCGTTATTAGCTCGAGATTAATCTTTGCTGTAAGAAGATAATTAAATTGTAATACTGAAATTTCAGCTTGTTCTCGGGGGAACAATTAAAACGATTTGAAATGACCCTCTAGAATGATCATAACCTAAAAGTACATCGTGGTAGTAAACAAGTATAATCTGCTGGTCATCCCCCTCCTATATATATGTGAGGTAAGAGTTAACAAAAATTAAATTTTTATAGTTCAATTAGGGAGAAATGAGATGCTTTTGACGACATCATAAATCAAGATATCTTAAACTATGGATCAAGTTGCGAGGTGTGGATTCTGTCTAATTCAGATGTTGGTAAATACCAGTAATTCAAAAGGCCATCTTTAGTTAAACATTTTCATTAAAATTTTCCAAATGGGTATGTTTAAATACATATATCCATGTTTATAATTAATTAATGCTTACATAACTTTTATTAAACTGTGATTGTGGGGGGAGTATTTGGTTTTCTAAGTAAATAAGTACCCATGTATAAATTTGTGGAAATAAGACAAAAGTCAGTGTTTTAGATACGCAATAAATATCCCAAGCAAAATGTTTCACTCTCTACAAATAAAATAGCATTTTATTTTCATCTCATATATTTTTGCTGCATTTGCCTAAACACATGCAGAAGCAATAAGTTGAAATAACCACAACCATAACGTAGTTACATGAATACATACATAATGGACCTCGCACAAAACACAAAGACCACTCCAGAACCTTGGCAGAGGAAAAAAATAAGCATGGAAGGAATGCTCACAAAGCGGGAGAGCAAATAAGACCCGGAATCTCAACGGAACATCATTTGTACAGATTTAGTCCCGGGCAGTCCATAATTTGTGATGTCCTCGGGGCAGGGCTGTCCATCTCCTGCCCACAGTGCGGCGAGTAAACAAACAAGTGACTGTCTAGCACTCCGGGTCAGGGGTCAAGTCAGAAGTTTCGGCATCCCGCGGCGGGTCACGTGGCTCGGGTTGCCCGGGGTCCACTCCAGCCATCGGTATGCGAGACAACAAGTGCACGACCTTTTAGGAATGACCAGTGAGGGCAATGGACGGGGGTTTTCTCAAGAAAGGGGGGGGGGGTCAAGCGAGGGCATTGACCTGTTTTCCACAACAAGGTTGGGCGCAGAGGGGCGGGTTCCTCTTCCTCGGGCTTCCCCCTCAAGCAAGTTTGTGCCCCCTCTGTTCGAATGCATCTGGTGGACACTTGTCATCATGGCTAGTTTGTCGTGATGCGGACACAATAAAGGAACTCCCGCTGAGGCTGATAGAGAGGTGGTGTAAGTAAATAGGATATAAAAGCGGTAGTTTCGATACGGTACTGGACATGGGAGGGAAGGGGGTATTTTGAAATCACACCTGTACTGGCCCCGTACTTGCTTCCGTAAACAAAAAGTATACACAAGTTTTAGTTGATTTCAACGTAAAAGTGAAAAACGGAACGACGCGTCTTCAGCATATTATACCACGCACGTTGAGTTCTTGCTTTATTCTGCGTCTTGAGAAAAAACTATCAGTAGTTAGAACACAACTTTTTAAAATTATGGGTACCTGCTTCAAACGAGCGTATAAACATTGACATCGCAGGTTTTGGTCAGGTTCTTTAATATTAGAAAGGAAAAGTAATTAATAAAATGGTCTTTACCTGAAACATTTCATTAAAAATTTCCAATTAATTATATTTAATTAAATTCTGCTTTCTGTATCATTACTTTTGGTTCATTGATCGATTGAGCTTATCTACTTGAGGAACTCCAAATATATTTTCTCATATACTTAAAGTTACGGGTCCCCCCCCCCCCATAGCAGAAAAATAGTCGCCAGTGGAAAAAAATGTACAACTCCGAAACTTATCATTAGATTCAAGACTATGGTCCACGCCGATGAGTTCCATCGTTTGATTACAATGCAATTTTAAAGTATATGAAATGTTTTGCTATCACTTTGCATTTATGCTTTATTTATAAAATTAAAACTAAAGAAAATAAATGTTGAACATGACTTATTTTTTTATTATGTTTTGCAGCAGTTCTAAGGATTGACTATAAAAATTTTTTTGATAATTTCTTTTTACTAAATCGCGACTTTTTTTTATCACCTTACAATCTTTAATTACAACCAAATACATATTGATGCATAAAATAAGGAAAAGAAATCGATCATAGATATAAAAAAATTATTGATGACTGATGTAAAGAAGTTTATTTTAACAGCAGTCAGGCAAATTTTAATGACATACTTTATTTCGAGATGATTTTAAGATGATGATCCTGACAGAGAAACATATGTTGAGAAGTTATCTACGGCCCCGAACTAAGTCACTACTAGCAGTGTAAGGATGGAATCTACTATTTAAGCAATCCTGATTTAAAATATTAGTTTGTTTTACAAAATAACTGCAGAATGTTTCATTAAATTTCATTTATAATTAATTACATAATGCATTCTTATGTATTTGTAATGTCAGGCCGCGAAAAAAGTAGCAGCAGATTTTAGAAATAATATAACAGATTGCGAATGGTGGGGGGATTAAGAGCCCCTTAACTATAACCGTGCAACAAAATCAAGTACAATAGAACCTCGATTCGGGCCTCTATCAAATTAGGTCCTTTTTAACGGAGTCGGAACCAGAAAATCGACAAGTACAGTAGAACCTAGATATTCGGGCCTCTATCAAACTAGGTATTTTTTTAACCGAGTCGGAACCAGGAAATCGACAAGTACAGTAGAACCTCGATATTCGAGCATCTATCAAACTAGGTCTTTTTTTAACCGAGTCGGAACCAGAAAATCGAGCTGTGTTTTTCATTTTTCAATAAAGTCAATGAATTTTTCAGAAAAGGAAGTCAACGTTGGCACTGGGGCCAATTTTCGGGGATTTTCATGATGTAAAATGTCGTTATCGGGAGATGATCATCTATAACTCAAGAAGTTATTTAGAGGGGGAAAAAATATAGAACCGCAGTTCCCTTCTTAAATACTTCAATAGTGATTGAGTTAACTCTCATGCATTTTCATTAAAAAGTGGCACTGCAAATGGGTCGCGGAAATCTTCGCTTTTCTGAGCAGGAGAAAATATTCTTTTGAAAACAGCTGTAAAGAATTATAGTGAAAATGCAAAGGAAACAGCGAAAATTAGTACCATTGGCGAATCCTCTTATTAAAGTAATTAATGTTTCAAAAACTGCATGTAAGAAGTTTTGATAACAAATAAAAGAGTGTTAAAATGCACGTTTGTTAAAATACGAGTTAATATCTGAGGAACTTTTTTTTATAATTTCAAATAAACAATTTTGCGAAAAATTGTCGAAAGAAAAAAAAAATGATTTCAGATTTAGTCTCGATTAACCGAATTTTCGATTATCCGAGGTGATTGCGGTCCTAATCAACTCGGATAATCGGGGCTCTATTGTAAATAAGTTCCATCAAAGTTAAGTTCCTTCCATCTTCACCCGTATTTCTAATACCCTTATTTCTCGAAACAGTGACAGCTGAGCAGTTCTATACTTGTGAGATGCGAGTCACGGAGATTTACATAACTTAGGATAATGGTCACAAGAAAGAGGCAATAAACACTCCAACAGAACGGAAGTGAACACCCCATTCCTTAAAATTTCGTTTTACTATTTTCCTTTATGATTTTTTTTGTTAGGTCCGAAACACATGGGATCCAAATCAACCATTTCGAAGAGCGTCTCATCACGCCCTCCTTTGACCTCTAAATCAGATCGCCATGGGATGACTTTTAAACCATATAATAAAATACGTCCAGACCGTCAAAAAATTAACAAAAAAGTTACTCTCCCAAGGCCGGAGTCCGAGATCTTTAACGACATCCGCTTTTCTTTTTTTTTATTTCAAATTCAGAACGTCACGTGACGACGCACAGCCGCAACTCTCGTTTGGTCAAACGGGGGGTAGAGAGCGAGCGCTCGCTCCTGACCGCCGAGGTCACTTCTTGTCAAAGAAGCGAGTAATACATAGCCACAAGAACAAAAAGAAATTCTGCCTGTAACAATTCCTCGTAAATAAGGGGCGCGTTGATGTAACAAAGGAGCGGGCGCTTTCGAAAGAGGTCACGCCGTTTGGCTGCCTCCAGTCGAAACCACACTTTCCAGAGAGTTAAGTAAATCACTGAATCAGAGACCATTGTTCGATGTTCCTTCTGCAACTCTATTTAAAGCGATAAACTTTATATCGAAAGAGAGTTCTTCAATTTAGACAGGTGGTTTCGAAAAGCAGTCGATCTGGTCCGGTTTTACCATTAGACGACCCTAGGTGATCGCCAGGGGCGTCACAACAATGGGGTGCTTCTCCATCAAACGAAAATGCCATTTTTTCGTTTTATCCCTCACAATAAACAACATCCCTTAATTGAAATGGGTATTTAAAAAGTTGAGCACGGGTGCAGAATTATTTTTATTTATTATTCTTATTTTGCCAAACGAAGGCGATTTTTTTAGTGTTTCATCTGCAAGGACTGCGCGATATAGCACTGATACCTAACCGGCTTAAGTGTATCAGCCGGGGAGGCATCAGAGCTATACGCTTTGCTTATTAACGCCTTGCTTAATGTGTTAATAAGGTGACCAACTTCTTTCCAACGAAAAGGAGGACGCAAATAAATTGAATATAAAAAATATTGTAAATTGAAAAAAGATTTTATTCATAATATAATAATTCTATAATACATAATTCTATAATATGATAAATGCATAATAAAAACATTAGTAACATAATTTATTGTACACTTTTCGAGGGATGATAGAAGTTAGAAAAGGAGGACGGTTCATCACCTTAGCGTTAAAGATGCATGTAAATGTCTAATTAAGTATCTTAATGAATTATTGATGCTTAAAATACAAGTTAATGATAATTACTGACAGTTACTTTCCTTTTTGAAAATAGTTTTCTTCATTTAAAATAGGTTTTCTTCACAAAACAAGCTCATTTTTTTGATTTTACAAAATATTCATTTTCAGAACCAACGCGATGAATGTATTTTCTCTCAAATAAATTATTTCTCAAAATTTGGCACTTTATTTTATCTGAATAATTGTTTACATTTTTCTGAAATTGGTAATAATGGCTATTTCTAATAAAAAACTAATTTATTCTGCTTTATTAGATGCTTCCCTTTCGAAAAGTTCATTCTTCCTTCCGTAAAATTTTGAATATTTCTTGTTTCGCACCAAAAATGACATTAATTTTATAAAAATTAATTACTTTCCTGATATTACTCACTACATTACACAAGCAATCATTACATGAAATCTCATCAGAGTACACTGAGCGTATCTGTATATGATGAACTTTTAAACCTCACTCATTAGGGACAGGCTTAATTTGCTAATAACTTTTAATACCTTCAATAACTACCTAACAGAATCGATCTAAAACTGTCATATGCAACGAAATGACCAATTGACCTGTTTAAACGCCACATGGGTAAAAAATTCTATACACGCTCCTGAATACAGCATGTCTTACTCCTATTAGCTTAAAAAAATGTAACAACAGTGTAATAAATTCAGAGATTTCTTAATTTTTTTTCGATATAACGAATACTGTTTCCACAAAAAGTTTTATAATTCAATCATTTTAAATGTCTCAGAGTTTCCAAGTGTTTCTATTCGGAACGCTGATTACTGTTTGCATGTAGTATTAAAGAAAAGAATAAATGAATGAAAACTTATAAAATGCGCAACTTTTTTTTCTATTATTGAAATCCTTCCAATAATCTGACAGAAAACTTCAACGTTCAATAAAAATGCAGAGAGTTCAATTCCTAGAAGAAGGTTTTAAGTCTCATTTCTCAAACAGCAGTGTGAGTATTCAAATACGATACAGGACTAGGTTAAAAATCACTGAACTAAAAAAGAATGTAAATAAATAGCTCACTCAAACGACAAAACACTAAATTGCAGACTTTCTTCAAGTATAGAATAATTTCTAATCACTAATGTAGCTCATACTTTAACATATAGTTTTTTTTTTCATATAGTGAATTTATTATTTGTATAGAAGGTGCAACAATGCTGAGATGTGAGGCTATAAAACCCTACGAGCGCAGGACAGGCCGTGCATTAGCGCCATTTAACGGTACGGCGGAGGGGGCCAATTCATAAAAACTGCCCACGCCAGTGGTCAAACGAGCAAGGTGGGTAGGTATCCAACAGGTGTGCGGAGGGGAGGTGGACGATTGGCGACCGCAAGATCCGTGGAAGGGTTGCGAGTGGCGCTGCAATGACCTTCATGGGATGGCTCGAGTCGGCTGTTGCAAGGGTCATCTCGACCTTCGCATCTCACGACACTAGCCACTGAAGACCACGTGGTCGGCAAAGGCGTGGGACCCTTTCTCTCTCTAAGTTTTTTTATTTCACGTTCGCATCAGTACCTCTACATGGCTGCGGAGACAAATTCGACTGTGGCGCAACAGGGAGCATGGATTTAATCGCCAACTAACGAGAAGGAGTCAATAAAATGCAATTATTTTTAGATGAAGTCTCGCGGCAGGACGCGTATCCCACAGCTGGCCTGCAATACGGAATGAGTAACGAGTGGTATGCAATCTGGGAAGACGGCCAAAGTGAATTGAACCATTCGGTATAAACTGAAAAAGTATTTAAATAATTCAGTCACGGTATGGAAAGAAATGAATCTTAATTTTATCGATTTTTTCCACATAATGCAATTAATTTACATGAAAGAAACTAAAAGAAAAATGACCGCCAAAAAAAGGTAGCAAAGTTGGTTGGAGAATATGAACCGCAATGACAATATTTTGATATAATTTAAATAACTGTTAAATCTTTCAATGCGGTTAAATGTTATGCTAAGCAACGTTTCTGAGACTATTCACCGACAGTAGAGAAAATAACAACAACATTCCATATTTTTAATGTCAACAATTAACTATTATGATATTTAATGAATATACAATTACAGTAACATGATATCTCACAACCATGAACTTCAAAGAATGCGTCTATTAACTAATAACTGATGTTTCCCTACTCCTATAGAATTAAGTGGAGGAAAAAACGAGACAATCACGAAATCACATTAGCTCTGAAGTGAAGTGATTTTCTCTCTCACTCTCTCTCTATATACATATCATAGCAGTATCTTTCAAGTCCAATAAGTTAGAATGAAACTTTGGATTCGATAAACAGATGAAAAATGCAAAATTAAAGGCGGTGGTGGTCTTGCTCTTACCTTCCTTATATTTTAAATGCATTCTTTCATCAATTTATAAACGGTCTGGTTTCATTCTTAATAAAATATAAAAGAGATTCATTAAAAATACAAGGATTTTTAATGAACTGTCTGTATGGAGATTTCGGGATGTATTTTAGTAGTTTTCACTGTACGTCTATCAGAAACGCAGAGAAACAAGTTATACAGATATATTGTTAGACAGATTTGCATTTTAAATGCACATGCAGACACAGTGAACAATTTTGGTAAAATATCGTAAAAAGGCATGGAATTTTTCTTTAATTGCGAAAGAATATAACGCATTTTACCTTCGGATAACAGCTTGTTAAACCCTTTACCCACAAATTTATTTAATCTCCTAATCAGATGCCACATTTTATTTTGGACATTTATTGTTATTTCCATCTACATAAGAACGCAAAGATCACCTGAGATGTTTAAGCATGTCCAAGTGAAATTTGCCTTTGAAATTCATAGCTACTTTGACATAATTACAGGTTTAAAAATCACAAATTTTGGTAATTTGATGCACGAGTCAAATATGCCACTAATTGCGAAGGAATTAAAGAGGAGAAATTGGTTGGTAAAATTATGCTCTACGGGTTATCCGCGAAATCACAGAAAACTTGCAAATCACAAAAGTTCTATGTTAAAATTCAGTAATGAAGGTAAGAAAATAAAATGATTCGATAGATATAATAATTATTTGTTAATACGATGTTAACCTTCAAGATAACAATTTTTAAAGAAAATATATTTAAGACTACAAAAATAAATTGAAAAATCAAAAGGAATTTATTCTAAAAATTCGATTCAATATGAATCGACTATAATGAACTTTAAATAAATTTTTAATCAAAAAATATGAAATTGGTTATTTTATATCACAAAATTTTAAGGCACAGAATAATTTTTAATTCAGCATGACAGATTCAAATAACTAAAGCTTACAGAGTGAAGTCACAACAAACAAATAGTGCATGTTATTACAAATTCAAACTCGCCAGCGGATGAACAGTTACTGGAAGGATTCTACTCAAACTCACTAAGAGAAGGATCCCTTTTGTAAGTAGATGTTTCTCAGTTCCCCTTTTTTTTTATTTCGTTTTATTTATTTCTTTCGGGCGCTAAAGATCAGGTGTCACAAGGGTACGCGATTAAGAGGGTGTGCAATGTAGAGCTGCAAAGAAACCGGTACAGGGTGTCTGTGTTGTGTCTGTCTGTGTTACTGGAGGGGGGAGTAGAGAATATTTACACGGAACCTCTTGACCGACACTCGATAAAAAATTTGCCTCCATTCCGAAAACGAAATGAGGAAAGAAAGAAGTATCACTGTGATTGTGCAGTTAGAAAGAAAGAATAAAAGTAAATGCTGCAGAATTTAAATGATATATGCACTGCAAATGGAAATAATTAGCAATATTAAAATTTTACGCGTATATGCATTGTAGGCCTTCTGTTGATTTAAGCCATCTCAATTTATTGCATCAATATTAAGAATCAATGAAATGCACAGATTGATATGAAATTAATATGCATTTTTAATAAAAGGTGCAAGTATGTAATTACTAATATAATAGCCCAGGTCTATCTCTCGGTAACGCTCTGACGTCACCAACAATAAAACTCGCGCCATAGCACTGCGAGACGTTAAACAGAATTATTTCATTGTCATAGAACCTAAATTTCAGTAATTTTAAATTCAAAAGAGTAATTGTTATTCTAATTTCAAATTTAATAGCTCTAAAATAGCGAAATAAAATTTTCTATCGATTGATATAAAATTTATCTCGCTATGATCAATAGTTCCCGAGAAATTTTAAATTATATTAATTATATACTATTTCAAATCAATTACCGTTTATGCATCTGATTATTTATTGCAAACGTGATGATATAATTTGATAATATTTTTTGGCAACGTTTGACAAGCAGAGAAGTGCTTTGTTTTGATTAGAATTTCGAAAAAGAATTCCTTTGAAATTTTAACTTTTGACTTACGTTTGACAAGCTGAGAATTTCATAGTTATTGAATTATAATAAAATTGTTAAACAACCAAAAATACTTTACACGGAATGTTGTTTACCAGAATTTTTTTTAATAAAGAAATATGTAAATAAAAAATATTTCCTGTCATAAAACATATGTTTATTTAATTTGTTTTCAATCCATGTTCAACATTTCTCTCGCATATATATCTATTTAAACACGTCAAATTTGACGGGAAATCTCTCGAATGAAGAGGCAATTTGAACCCGTCATACAATGACGGGTGATTTTCTAGTAAAATAAGAATTGACATTTGAAACAAATAATGTTACAATATTTTTAAATGTACTATTATACAAATCCAAACAATATCTTCGTTTCATGTTGCTTTCACTGGTGTACAAAACTATGCGCAAAAGAAAACTTCAATAAACAATCACTACAAAATTATCTATGGAACCCTGGGTATTGTAGCGAACGTCCTATTTTGAAGTTCCGCTCTTTGTAATTTTAAACCCGAGTAAAGAGGCAAGACTGACAATGACTACACACATGACAATATTTATCACCACACAAACCAGGAAAATATATAAAAATATATAAATCACTTATCACTTCCATATATAAAAATCACTTATATATAAAAATGGATCTTAACCAAAATCGAGGATCGAACCCGCCACCTTCTAACCAAAGAAGCCGAAGCGTTCCAAGCAGTGCAGCAAGGCGTCATCGCTTGTTGATGCGATTCTCTAAAAAGTTAATCGGCCTTATGAATTCTTTCCATTTTTAAATCAATATTTTTTCGTCTTTTATTTGTCACTCATTTCGTTCAATAATAATAATAATTTAAACATAATATCCACTAACAAGCAACAATGAACCAACAAAAATCAAAAGAAAGAAAACGGGGGAGGGCAAAAGTGAGAGAAAGAAACAACAAAAGAAACGGCAATCTCTGGGAGTTGGGAACCGTGAACATTAGCGGCGTATTTCGCTTTCTCGCAGTGGCTAATATTTCTGTTTTTAAAAACAAACAAACAAAAAATGTTCAATGTTAAGAGACGGGAGCGTCTCATCGAGATATTTTATGTTAGAAGCAGGTGAAACGCGCGCCTCTCCAAGTTTTGGAAACTTGCCATTTTCCTTCGGGGAGGATGTCACAAACGGGGGGAAGGATGTCATTTCCGGGGGAGGGGGAACGGAGGGCTCACCCGACAGTTATCCACGGCGACTCTTCAAGACCCGCCCGTTTCGCACCGTGCGCGCAGAAATTCATGGGGTGGGGGGTTGAAGAGATGGGCTCAGCATAAGTGAGGGGCTTAGATTACAGGTAACAAGAATCACGAGGAACTAAATTACGTGATGAACTCATTATAGGCAAGGATGTTAGTGTTGTTCTTGGTAGTTTTGTTTTTCTCCAACAGCCTTTTTTTTGCATTGTTTTGCTTTGTTTCATCAGAATATAAATTAGGTTAGAAATTATTTTAACGCGAGGCTTCTTAAACAGTGGATCGAGAACTCAGGGGGGTCGTGTAGAACAAGTATTGGGACCGAGAAAAATTTAACAGTGTTTTCATGTTTCAAATTCGCTGATATCTGTAAGCAAGAAGTATTATGAAAACTTTTTCATTTAAATGAATTTCTTTTTATTTATTAGCAGCTAGAACTCTATTTTCTTATTTATTTTTTCATTTATGGAGTTACGACACATTTTTTTTAGATGAAAGTGAATTCGTTTTTTTTTTAATTGCTGTTTGCCCCCCCCCCCCATAAAAAGAGGGGTCAAAACGGAAGAAGACTGGAAAAGTTTAAACCCCATTTTAAGGAAACAGGGTTTGGAGAACAATAAACGATTCTTTTTATTGTTTCTGGTAACATCAAATAACAATTCGTGAATCGTAACACATTATTTTTGTTTCTTGTTTCATTAATTTTTTTCCATCTTTCTATGTAAAAAACCAGACTTTTAGACCAATCAAATCGTAGAAATACCATTATTTTTTTTGTTGCAGATCGGAAATTTTGACGTGTCTCGAATGGATACTGTTCAGCAACGGATTCCGAGACTACCACTTTTGGACGATCTTACACCGGAAAGGGGTGCCGGGCAATGAGTCATATGAGCGCATTTCCGGAGTTCTTTGTTATATCACGCTCAGTAAAATGTAAACATCACCCTTCCATTCTTCTCTTTCCTCCTATTTTGATGAAAATAACTCCGCCCGGCGCATGCGCAAAAGCTCGGATGGTTTCCGAATCCGTTGCTAAACAATACTAGTATAGGATCACCTGTAATGCGGGAGACCAAAATACAAGCATTGAAAATTGCAACTGTAATTAAAGAGAGAAACGATACAAGAATATTAAACACATCTATTCACTGTAATTTATCTGCAGTTGTCTTTATAATTCGAACAATAACGGAATGGATGGAAATTATGACAAATGGCATTAAATAATGAGAAAAAACTGCGTTTTGTGTAATTTATGAGCTATGAAATCTTACATTAGAATGCATAATTTTATTTATCTTGAATTTTAAACTGAGCACCTAATTTAATAAAACGAAACACGATCCATCAATTATTTATTTATAATTAGTAGACGAAAATACATTTTCCTCTAAACCGGTATTATATCGTTAAATAAATAAATAAATAATAAAGCAGCAACGAAAGGTGCCTTAAAAAACCCTGCCAACACCATAAATATGTACACAGAATACGTCCGCATATCGCTAAAAGTGACCAAGTAATAATAATAAAAAGGAGTCGAGGTGTTTTAAAATGTCATCTCGGTAACACAAAAAAATTGCGGATTTCAATATATATGCAGCATATGTATACTGGTGATATTATAGAAATAAGTGACTATTCCAGTTATACAGATGGCATTTTAAGATAACAAAAACACAATCATTTTTCTCTTGACTTGGTCACTTCTAGCCGTATGCCGACAGTATAATATTTTTATAGTGTTGCCACGTTTCCCTAATACAGATTTCCAAGGAAAAGACACATTTTCAGGGCATGCATTTCCCGACAGTCTATTAAATCTCGAATGCACAGATTGGGTAACCTTCCATTTTTCTCCAAACGCGGACGGTATTGTTAAAACAGTCGATTTGGTCATCCAATCTGGCGTCTTGCGCGAGCCTGCTCCTGTTGATTTAGAGACCGCTGACACAACGGCCCGACACGATTGGACAGCGAGCAGCTGAACACAAAATTCGGCCAACAGCCATTACAGTGCAGCAAACTGACACTGCTGGGGCTTAAAAAGGTCATTATATGACGTGGAGGTCTTTGTGCTGAAGATGTGTATCAATTGAACAACGGGGGGGAGGGGGATGATACATGGAAAACTATTTCGTGTAATGATGTTGGAGCACCTGTTAGCCCAGTCCAATCAAGTACGGGAGACGAAAGTGGAGATGCCATTCGGACATTTCCGATCTACTTTTATATATATCGAAGTGTTTGTCGGCGAGGATACAGGGCACTGTTGATACAACTTGATAAAGATAAACACATTATAATCAGAGAAATAGCAAGTAAACTCAAATACAAAGTTGTTTTTCATCATCATACTTTTAATAGAAAGGTATAACTGTGGCGTCTTCAGGCCAGTTCGTCCGAATTTTCAATGAAGTTTATACCACACGACTGAAGGATTTTTATGACTGTAAGGTTATTTTCAAACGAATAACTGGTTTGATAACCTAGATTTTTTTTAAAATGGTGAATAAGTTTTTATGGTTTTTATTCTCAAATACGAGAGTTTGCTTGTCCCAAATAGCAAGACTAGGCCAAACACATTTTTCTATCGTTAAAAAACTGAAATTGCAATTATTATTTGAATACCATTACTTTATGTCAAAATCGTAAATAAATGCAATATATTTAAATCAATTTTATCAAACATAAATTTTTATTTTCTGGTAAGCAAAGCTCATACAGGGAAAGTGCTGTAATCATAAAAAAAAACTCGAGATTTCGATACATATCCATGTTTTAGACCGACCATGTCTATGTTTTTTATTCTTTAAAGTGTTTTCATGATGTTTAAATTAGAGCACTGACTTAACTTTCAGTCCCAAATAACAATCAAGAAGCTACTTTTTCATAATTTGAAGGTTGTAAAAATTACATACCAATATAACAAATATCTACTTCACGTTATAGGTCTACTTTTTTACATGCTTTATTTGTTGAGTCAAATTATGTAATGCCTCTTTTCAAACAGTACATATCAAGAAATTTAACTGCAATAAAATAATAATTTATTTTTGAAAATTAAATATTGGATGCTTTATAAAATTATTTTATAAAAATGTCAAAACAGAAACCGATTTTCCAAAAATTAATAATAATTATTTTATAAAATTTTGCTTCCTGCGGGAATACATGACTGAACAATAGTGTGGTGAGCGTTTGATAAATGATATGTTCACTCTCGCTCAAAAATAAATTAAATATGCTTCTATAATATTTACTAAAAATATTACTATTGCAACCTATTAGTTAATAGCGATGACGAAATATAAATAAATAAAATATAAATAAATAAAATATAAATAAATAAATAAAAAATTTAAGAAAGAGAAAGAGAGAGTCGTAATGCTGTGAAAGAAATTTTAAATACTGAAAGAAGTGACAGACTGACATTTCCCCCCAATGAAACAGACAATAAAACGCGCAATAATTAAAGAAAAGGCGTGACAATATCCTTTCGATACCAAAACAAACAACAAAACACAGAAGATATCTCATATTCAAATCTTCCATCTTAATGATTTGTCAGCCAAGAGGAAAGGAGCTGTCTGAGGGTGTTTGCAGCGAAGTAAGTCAAGGTCTTTCCATCAGAACTCGCTAAATGTAAACGTGACCTTAAACAGAACGCTCCACTGCACAGAGCGTTGTGCCGAATATTAGCCACGGGATGAAAAAAAAGTGAAAGTTTTCTCTCTCTTTCCTTTCTTCCTACATCTATCAATCCATGATCATCAAAGTGTGAAATGCTTTTAACGCGTCTCACAGTGAAAGGTTTATTACACGATAGCTGCGTAATTACATTCCAATACAGTAGCATTATGCACTTATTGCACATATTAGAAGATGACAAGAAGCGACTTTTCTCACACAAGTAATATACTAATTATTTAAATTAAGGCAGGATTCTTGTATTAAAACAGACAATGTCATTTTAAGAATTTCAACAGATCTCGCATGCCATTTCAAAGGTATCATTATTCAAAAATCTTCAGTGATGGAAATTATGCATTGAAAACCATTAATCTTCCAATTAAATACTGAAAATTGAATGTTCTTAGAAAACTCTCCCCAACAATTTGGAAGCTAAATATTCTTTTATAAAACTTTCTCTTTTCTCTCTCTTTTTTTACCTAAGATTTTGTAAAGCTCTCTTTTTCAAAATTAATCAATTAAATACTGGAAACTAAATATTTTTCGAAACTTTTTTTTTCTCTCTCTCATTCTCTTTATATCAGAAATTTTGAAAAATAATTTTTCTCAAAATTATTAAATTAAATACAGGAAATCTAACGGTCTTCGACAACTCTCACCAACACATTGGTAGATAAATATTCTTTCAAAAATCTTTCTCTTTTTCTCTCTCTATCTCTCGAAAGATTTTGAAAAACTTTGGCTTTTCCAAAATCTTGAAATTCAATACTGGGAACTAAATATTCTTCGAAATTTTTTTTAAATACATTGGAAATAAATACATTCAAAAATCTATCAAGCACTGAAAACCAAATATTTTTACCGAATCCTTTCAAAAAGTAGAAATCATATACTATACTCCACAATTATGAAATGACAAGTTCAATAGTATCGCTGTTGAAGACTAACTAAATTGATCGACATTTTAAAGTACCGTAAGTATATTTCACTCAAATAAAAGTTTAAAAGAATTTTATTTATTTATTAGCTGCAGTAAGAACCATTAACTGGAAGCAAGCTGACAGTTTTATGAATTATATAATTTCGAATTTCTCTACGATACCCATCAGAAAATGACCAAAATGATAATTAAAAAAAAAAAAAAAAACGAAAACAATACCGATTGAAATTTCACATGATACTTAAATTCGTTGACTAGTACTTCTGAAATGCTACTTTCTACAGCAGTTTTGGATCCGGACAGAACAGGACTCCATCTCTCGACAAAATCCAAAATCCGCATAGAAAGTCAGCCAACAACTCAACCCCTTAAAGGGAACGCCATCTTGATGACATCCCAATCCCTTCTTTATTTTAATCTTCATCATCTGGTGGGTGCATTCCAGGAAACCAGTCTCCCCCCCCCCCCAGTCCGTCGGGAAAAAGGGGGCCACACGTGCTATTTCCAAGGGCCACAAAAACTCCCTGACATTTTGATCATCTCACACTGAGCCGAGCTGTTTGTAGGGGCGAGGTCAACTCTCCTCTGTGCCCTTAACGTGGGGCCCTGATCTGGGGGCCACTCTGGCCCGTCGCCATCCGGGACATTGCGGGGCGTCTGCATCCTCCCCCTCCTCTGTCGCCTTTTTTTTCTCTCCGACATCATGGATGGACTCTGACCATCTTTTAACAATGGCCTGATAGCAGAATTGATAAAAAAAAAATGAAGAATCAAAATATAAAGAGCACAAAGCGAGAGCAGACTGTTGTGGACTCCATTTTTTTATTTATTTGTTGCGCGAGGCAAGCATGCATGTGACGTAAGCGGGCTGGGTTTTAGATAGAGCTGCAAATACACACAAAGAAGGTCCGTTGATAATAGTTTCGTTAACAGAATAGAGAGAGAGAAGAAGGAAAAAAGAGGAATACGTATGATAAAAATTCCGGTCAGTAAATGGATTTCACGTTTAAATAAACATAAAACTAGAGGCTACTGCTATTGTGAAATTTTCATCCCACAGATAATTCGAGGTATGCTCCCTAGATTTTCAACGAAGAATTTAGAGATTGGAAAACAGCATGCGCACAATGAGTTTTAAGTATCTCAATTAGCGTTTATCAATCACTCAATATTGGATTTTTTCTCCCCTCGTTACGCTTACATTTATATTCACATTTTTTTTTATTCTACGAGACATGAATTATTTTACTAGACACTTTTTTCTAAGTCTTATATACATTCTTTCGCATAAAACACAAAAACAACAGCAAAAAGATACCGTAGAATATTTTTTACAAAATTGGGAAATATCGTGAACATACAGTAAAAATATTGAACAGAATGTTATTTGTAAATGGTACCATAAAAGTCTCGATTTTTTAAATCGAAAATCAAATTTCAATAATTAAACTTGTTCTTTCTTTAATTATCAGTTAAGAAAAATACAAGTATTAACCACGTATTTCGCCAGAGAGTTTTTCCTGAATAAATCATTAACAAATTAATTTGTCCATTTGCTTCTGAAACTGCAGAAGTTTTAGCATTTCAAATATATTATTACCATGACAACTACATTAAAATTGAACGTGCAGTGAGAATCGGCTATTGAGGGTCGTTTTTAACCACTTGATCTAACAGAAGACCGTATATTAAAACAAATTATTACTATATCATCCTATAATAAGAGACATAACTTTCTCGCCATGCTTATAAACATTACAGTTATCGAATGGTTGCATAAAAATAGACAAACTTATTATTTGTAAATACAGTCGACGCTCGTTATAACGACCACACATTATAAAGACCATTCCATTATAACGACCAGTGATAAAATCCCATACTGTATTTCCCTATGCATTATGTTATTTTACTTCCGGTATAACGACCGTACCAGTGTCGTCTAATCCCAATACAACGTCCGAATTCAGCGAACACTCTTTCCGGTATTTTTCCAAAAAGAACATGCTTCTAAACGTAAATGACCTTGATTATTGTATTGCCAAGCTTCGTAGATGTTACAGTTGTCTTTAGTGATACAATTCAACTTTGACGGGGGGGGGGGGGTAATTACCACTCACCATAGCGCGAAAGTAGAATAGCCTAGAATAAAAAAAAAAATGTCTTTTTCAAAGGCAGAACATTATTTATCAACTTTAACTGAAATGGAAAATTATGTTTTGCAAAAAGCACATATGGATAAAAGACAAACAACCATTTCTGATTTTTCTTTAGAAAATAAATGTTTTGTAAGTATATAACACCCTTTACTTTCTACTTTAAAATCTGTTTTAGAAATATATTTTTAATTGATAAAATTTTATTTTTAATATCAATGATAAAAAATAAGTCGAGTATTTAGTTGGAATCTCTTTAAAAATCGCCTATTTATATGGAACTGCTGAGCGTGCACGTGTAGAGTTTTTAATTATATCACTATAGCGACCACTCGTTATAAAGACCTTTTGATATGGGACGAAGAGGGTCGTTATAACGAGCGTCGACTGTATTTTGAAAGACCTGAAGCCGTACAAGGAACGACTCGTTATCAGAAAACTAGCTCTATGTTTTTAAACTAGCTTTAACTAAGCTCAGTAAACCGAAATTAAAACAACTTTAAATGTCATCAGAGAGGGCTAGTCACGGAGCGAGCTCCTTAAGTCCCTGTTTATTGATAATAATTTCGAAAAGGCGCAGCTGCAGTTCCGCCAAGTCAGCGCTGCGGTGCCAAGAGAGCCGGGTCAATGGGATCTGGCGAATTCGTCCAGTGCCGATGTCGCCACTGGACCGTTCCCTTCACCCTCCGGTTCAAGGCTGTGCCTTTTGTGAAGGGCCTCTCGGGTTCGAGGTTAATATCATAATGGCAGTTATGATGATGTACGAAAAATAAGAATTAAGAGAGAGGAGGGTGTGTGACGTCACTGTGGTTTCAAAGAAATCGCCTCCAGCCGTTCCAGCGTGTTTTTTCTCTTCGCTTTCTCCCTCTCCGCATCTTACCACAAAGGAAGGGGATAGCGGGCTTTGATAAAAAACGGATCGCATAGTGACCTAAAGTGTTTGAATAAAGCTTTAGAATTTTATTGACGATTTCAAGGATAGCCGTGTGTGGTGAAAGGCAGAAGTTTCGGTGCGATATCTTCGTAAAGGGGCACACAATTTGAAATCAGCCTCGAAGAATGCCGATCCTTTCCCCTTCTACCCCCCCCCCCCTCCAGTCCTTCTTTCTTTAAACTAGGTCAGAATACAAGCCAAATGAATGTCTAGTCTATTCGCCAGTTAGGAATGGGTGAAAGTAAAAGAAACATAAAATGAACATGAGAAAGAGTTGATTTCGAATATAGTATCACATCTGCGATCATTTGTTGAACAGTAATAATTGATACTGTGGTTTAATTTTTTTTAATTTTAAATATTTTCTACTTTTTAGTTTTAATATATTTCATAATTACTTATTATAATTAAATGGAATCTTATAATCAATTTTTCTCAACTTCACAACCAGATGGCGCCTCATATATGGAATCAAAATTTAATTAAATTTTTATCGATTTACTGATAATAAGGCCTAGATATTTAAAATACCGTGCTATAATGTCAATGGATAAACAAAACTGAACACAATTTCAGAACCGATCTACTGATAATAAGGCCTAGATATTCAAAATACTGTACTGTAATGCCAATGGATAAGCAAAACTGAACAGAATTTCAGAACCGATTTACTGATAATAAGGCCTAGATATTTAAAATACTGTACTGTAATGTCAATGATAAATAAAACTGAACACAATTTCAGAACTCTACCAGATCAGCAAATGAGAGAAAAAACTATTACAAAAACATGACATGTAAATTTACATGAAATAAGTCAATTTAAATAGAAGAGTGTAGGAAGGAATTCGTAATTTAGTAATGATGCAAACTATGAAGTCAATAGACATTAATTTCAATTATGTCACTGAAACATGTTCGATTATCTTTAAGTATAAATTACCTGTTAAAAAATTATGTAAATGAACATTAATTACATACTTTATATCCGAGGTAAAATAATTCCCTAAAAATTATCAGAATTCCATGAGCATGCACAGATACATCCCAAAAAATTCAATTTTTTTAGAGCTTGAAAAAGTTCTTGCATTGTTTAAAAAAAAAGAACCAGATTTCCAAGATCAGAATCTTAGTTAAAGGATTAGCTATGGTCAATTTTAAATGTCTTAAGATAAAACTATGGCCGTATTATTTAGAAGTTTAAACTAGAGGCAGTCCATTTATACAAAAATCACAAACTTATAATCAAGAAGTAAAGACGCGCATTTTTCATATAATTCTTAAAACCAAGATCTTCCTGAACGCTCACTTTTAGATAATTTTCATTGATCACTGAAATATATTTTTACAATTCGAAACAAACCGCTTACGTTACATTCTGCCTTCAACAGTTAGATGGAACGATAATCCAAAAATGCCTCCATCAATTTGACAAAACGAAATGCAAGAGGACAAAAAAGAATATAAAGAGCTGAAATTTATCACGCTAGATTACGGTGAGATACTTCAACAGTGGCCGAGTCACGCATCAGTTCCAATGTCAATAGCAGGCATGCGGATACATTTTCAGACTTAAAAACCGAGACATGCTTACACCCAGGCATCGCATTTTGCCGAGGATCAGCGTACCGAAACCGATCTTCAAGGCCGCAGGGGGAGTGGAAATGGAAAGGCAAAATAGATTACAAGAAAACAATGAACAAAATGCCTAAAGGATAAATGAGGTGCATCATCATTTCCGTAAGTTGGGAGTTCCGGAATTGGAAGGAAAAGATATATCTCTCATAAAGGAATTCTTCCATAACTAGCAAATTGAAGTCCGTGGTTTAATTTTGAAAGTTTAAAAATCCTCGAATTAAAATCTGAGCTGACGTTCAGTAATTATTCACATTAAAAGCAGTACAAAGTACCATCAAATGACAAAATTGCAATTGAAAACCCATTCAAATGGAGTACGATTTATAGTACTTGTCTGAGTAGTTTTGAAGTTAAAAAAGACGAGAAATTTTGTATTCTAAAATGTTTATATTCGTAAACAAAATTTAAAAAACGAATATTTCATAACTTAACAAGTGTATGCTCTCAAAGAATCGTAGCAATCCAAGTTAATTAGTGCATTCAGAAAATTTCAAACATTTTCTGTTTGGCAACTACGCAAAGTGGAATAGATAAAGTAAAGAATAAATCCATAAAGAATTTAGAAATCAGCACACAATAAAATATGTATTGTTACTATCTAATGCCTGCTTGTAGAAGAATTAAGTAGTCAGTTATCAGTGGTTGATAACGTCTGACAATAATTAAGCACCCAAACTTAACCAAACCAGTGCTTACGAGGCGGAACAAGTTTCGTGCACGGAAACTCAAAGCTGCAAAATCAAACAGTCAGGTGATACGTTTACAATCACTTTCTAACAAGACACATGAAAATAAAAATGCTAAGCAGATTGATTTCGCAAATGCCGAGGTTTTTATTTATTTATCTTTCAAAATGGGAAGCGACATGTGTTGTTGCAGGCTTCTGCGAGTTCAGGTTTAGATGGGGAGGGGGGGGGGGAGAGATAGCGAACACTCGACAGACAGCGGCGCTTCCCTCTTCTGAAGCAGGCAGTTCATCTCCAACAAAGCATGAATTCATCAGAATTATTATATAAAACAGCAACAATTTTCGGTATGGTGTACCTGGTGAGAAACTCAACGCAAGGACACAAAGGAGGAAAAACGGTGTAAAAATAAATCCCCAGTGCATGTGAGAGAGAGGGGGGAAGGGAGACCTCCTCAAGAAACCATCAATTCAAGAGTAAAAACAGAAAAAAATCCTCCCCTATGAAAAACCGCAGGAAATCTGTCGAAAAGGGCCTGGCTAAAAAAACGGTTGGCCCATGGCGAGCGCGGTCGAGTCAGCTGTTTTCTGGTGCATTAGTGTTGTTGGTATGGGTAGCCAGCACGGAGCATTTAGCGCTCAGGGGCCCTGTCTTCTTATACAAAGATTCTCGCCTTGTCCATACATTTTTTAATGCATCGAAGATACTCGAATATCTATCTATGAAACATGAATTTTAATGTAAACTACATATTCCATGACAATAGGAAAAGATAAGGAAAGTGCAACATAAATTATGAAACTTCATTCAGAAACGGGGGGGGGGGAATGTATACAGTTCAGAAAGAATTTTGAATTCTGACGGTCAGAATTAATTAGTTTCTTTTTTAAAAAATACAGATTATTTCATTTGAATTTAACGAATTAATTTTTTAAAATCATTCCTTTTTCTTCAAAAAATAAGAATCTCATGATTCGTTGTGGATATAAAAAATAATTTCTATTTTTTTTTCGTTTATTAAATAATAAAATTTCTAAGAAATATGATTATATGATCGTAATATAACATACAAATGTGAAGTAAAAATCAGTTTTTAAAGATTCACTATTTCTTTTTAAAAATGCAGAGTAATAAATTTGATTAGTAATGTACAGTTAGTTATGTCTTAAAATTTTCTAAACTTATGAAGCACTTATTGCATAATTTATAAGCCTACAGATTGATTCACATAATATCAAAACAAAAAAAAAGTAACTACAAAACAAACACCTCTAGAAACTGGCATGCGATTTACTTTCAGTAGCCAAAGCAATGCTACTTGAAATCTTTCAAGATCAGCATGTTTGATTAAAAACAGACCTTAGTTTGCCTTCTAGTACAAGACAATCTAACCTGAAATGGTGGTACGAAAAATAAACTACCTAGCGAATGACGCACACAAAAACTAGCAGGCTTGAAAGAATTAAAACCTCAAATTTAACTTTTGAGATAAGAGAGATATACATCCTATTCTAATGCAAAATAAGAGGACAAAAATGGGAAATTAGTGAGATAATAAGGTTACGATTGGATGTATTTCATAGAAAGTAAATGATGTAGTGAAGGATTGCAACACATGACATCACATGATGTTACAATGAATGAAGAAAAATATGCAAAGAATTTTGGAGAGAAATATAGGCAGAGACATTTTCGTAAGAGGTACCAAAAAAAAAGAAAGACAGGTTTTTTATGCAGATAATCCATGCTTCTATCCAAAATCCTAATTTAAATCTTATTTTCAATAAATAAATAAATAACATTTTGTTTCCCCATAATTAATTTTAAAAAATTAACCTCCCTCATTTTTTTATGTTGTTTCATTTAGAATATCAGAGACAACAACAATGCATCTTACTGACTGGAATCTACAGATGATCTGACATGGCAATAATCAGATATATTTTCATGAGACAAAATCTCATATTGTGAACTGGACAAGTCCGACTAAAGGACATTCTACTTATTATAGTACAGTTATTTCTAAAGATTTTTGGTATGTATGCCTTAAGTGGACAAAATCTATAATCAAGTAATGAAACATATTTGTTTTCTTCGTTTAAGGTTACTTATTAAATGCGTCTCTTAAACTAAAATACCGTTTTGATGATAGCAAGTTTAATTCTTAAAAACTTGGCCAAGCAAGTTATTCGCATCATTTTAATGTCTGCCTGCTCCCTCCATCATCAAGTCAAATGACACACCCTTTTCTTCTCATGATTTTATTTGAATCGAACCCAACAGCCGGCCCTCGTTGATTGAAGCCCAGACCCATTCCTTCTTGGGAGTGAAACAGATATTACCCGCACAGTCATCCATCCATTCCCATCCACGGACGATTCTCATGATCCCCAGCACCTCCCCAGGAAAACGAAAGGAATGGCAACCCTGCGTCCGGCCGAAGCATCCCCAAATGGGGACCTCAACCAGATGGCCAAGAGCCATCCTCAGTCCCTTCTTCTTCCCTCTGCGCGCAAAAAAAGCACGTGAAAGAGCAAGGGGGGGGGGATTATGTACGTATAAAAAAACCATTGCCTTGTTCCCCGTATAAGTTAAGGAGAAGGGGATGTTAAGGTCATGGGAGAAATGCGGACGGAACTGAGACATTGACATTACAGCCAGGTTCCAGTTTCCTTTGGGGATGGACTTTTTTATGATTTTTTTCTCATTCTCTTCTGTGAGCGCTCATGAGGATCTCTCTCCATGTGACGGTCCCATACCAGCAGAAGGCAAGGGGCGAGAGAAATTTTAAAATGCTCAGCTTGGAGCTCCCTCACAAGTGACTGGGAGAAGAGGGTGCGATCAAAGGAAATTTAATTAAATCTTGTTGGCTGATCGCTACAAAAACGGGCAATGGAAGCATCGTCATAATCCGACCGATGTTGATTATTAAAACTGCTGTTGTCTCTGACAAGAACGTGATGATATGATGTGAATGTAAATGTTACAAATTATGCATAGAGACTGCTTTTCACGAGTACTTTAAATAAAGTTTCAACAATACAACTATTTTCTTTCATAAATAACAGTTTTTGTGTAAATTTGCATTTTTCCCCCTACGTACACCTACATGAACGATTCATAATGACACACACTAGAGAGTTTTACAAACTTATGATGAAGGGAACAAAAAAGCTCAAACAAGCCGACCGCAAACCGAAGTGTATTTACGATTATCAACAGTTAATTAACAACAAAAGCTATAAAGTGTAAAAAGGAAAAATTCTGACGTACTTAAAGGATACAGTCCTTGTTCGTAAGGTAATAAACCTTGTTCGTAAGGAAACAAACCTTGTTCGTAATGTTAATATAATTTTTTTTTCTTTTACAATTCATTCTTCCGCTGTTCGTATTTTAAAGTACCAATTTTTAAAAAATATATTAAAATGTTATTTTTTAGCAACTTTGCGGTACTTCAAGGCAATTATCTTAAGCTTCTGTGATGATTTTATTCAATGAACTGCATCCACATGACACAGAAGAATGTTATGGTCAAATGATACTGTATGAAAGACTGAAACTTAGGAAATGGGGTGTTTAGAAAACCTAAGGTTGTCATTTTTATGACATTACAACAGAGTTTTTATGACCAAAAGATTAATAACTTTAAATTTAACCTTTAAAATACATATCATAGCTCCAAGCAAAATGACTGTTATTCTTGTTACTTTGGACAGTAAAGGATCAAAATCTACTATGCGATTTGATCGATAATCTTAAGAGGTTTTTTTTATTTATTTTTTTTCCCAGAAAATATTCAGAATTGTTTCGATTCCACTTTTATAGTTTGAAAATTCTTATCCCGTATTCTTTTTTTTAATGTTTTCGTAATTTTTTCTTTTCATTATGTTCTTATTCGATATCTTATATCGGCGATATATTAATATTTTGTTGTTTAAGAAATATTTTTTATATTTTTTTTTGTTATTTACTTATTTTAAATAAGAACATGATGAAAAAGTACTATAACACTTATCTGGTTACAAATATAATTAAAAAAAAAATCTGAGTTCGAAAATTTTAATCTTTAAATTTTAATTTTTAAAACATCAAGCGAAAAATGATTTAATGAATTAAAGCTCTGAGTGTAAATCACTGTCTAAGACAGTCAAAGCACGAACAAATGATGCCATACTGTTTTAGAGTAGAAAGTGGGTGAATTTGTGTTTTAAAATCTGATTAAATATATTTATTTAATAATTTTTATTTTTCCACCCATAAAGTATTTTAAGCGATCTTTATAGAAAAATGATGATCAGAATTTTAGGAGTTATGACCTTATTATAAAGGAATACAAGGACAAACTTCTTTCCGTAAGGGGCATACAAATGCTACAGTAAATTATAAGGATGAAACCAATAGGTCGACATACAGATTATGACACAAATCTGGAAAAGATATTTGCGCGTTCTTCTGTCGAAAGAGTTTCTATCTTTAATACAGAACGACAAAGACTGCAGCGGCGAGAGGATCCTTTATTCGTAAACTTTAACAAAACAGCAAAACAGGCTGACGAAGAAGCTTCCATGGAAGAGACCGAAAATTATTTTTGCAGGCCCGAACCGCAAACTCTCATTTTCCAAACAAGAGTGAGATAGGAGGTCAAACACGCAAGAGGTTCAGAAGTAGGCGACGCACCCAACAAGGCTTGCTCCGTCTTCTGCAAAACTAGAAGAAAAAAGTCCTGAAGGAGAGTCATGCGAGCCCACTGAGTAGCTCGGACACTTGGCCTCAAAGTTAAAGGTATCTAAGAATAGCAGAGGCGGATGGCAGAGAGTGTAAGTCAGTGCAAATGTTGGCCAGCTGCCCGGCCGGCGGCAAAAGGCTGCAATGCCAGTGTTGCCCAACATCTCGACTGGTCTATTTGGAGAAGAAAACGCGCAGGAGGGCAAGACAATAAGGATTACGGCCCATCGTCATGTACCAAATTAGAAAGTTCGAAGTTCCGAGGGAGCGGTAGCCAGATATTTCCAACGACTATTTTAATAAAGAACACCACTGAGCACACAAAGCACCAGCAACGTACCGACGATGCACGATTTTTACAC
>BGPR01003255.1:72735-143485 GCA_013235015.1 Araneus ventricosus | reverse complement strand
GTTCTAATTTTCCCTTTTCTAGGGATTGCTGTAGCTAAGTTGCCACAGATGATATTCATGAATGTCAGGCAAAAGTTTTTATTTTACCTATTCTATCATCAATTATTTAATTAGTATCAATATTCATTTTATCATTCAAAAAATAAGTTTCTAGTTATTTTCATTACTTTAATATAGCGTCCCATTCATCACCAGTTCAACCCCATGGGTGGGGTTGAATGGGACAGCTACTATTTACTTTTTCAAACTTTTTATTATTACTCATTACAGGTGATATTTATTCTAATGTTAAATGCATGAATATATGAAGAAAATATCCAGCAAATTTGAACAAAATCTGATGTAAAGAAAAAATTGCACAAAATAATGAAAAAAAAAGTGTCGGATGCATTACCACTCTCCCCTACATAGTATAAAGGTTGTAAATAAAGTTAGAAAATATTACACTTCATTTTACAAATCAACTCACTTTTTTGGTCACTAAAAATCCACTACTTTTTAAAAAATGGTAACTATTTCATTTTTGGGCCAAATTGTTGGCGAGATCCCTGATAAAACAAATTTATAGCATTTTGAACACAGGTTCCTAATTATCTTCTCAAGCACTATTATGATTGAAGTAAAATGTAAAATTAAATCTTATCCTTAAAATTTCATTATTTAACAGAAACAAATATTAAATTACCGAAAAATGGTCTTCGCGACACCAATGAGTACTTTTATTTTTTTTACTATCCCGTTTCATATGCGTCTCTCGTACTTCTATCGTTAGATACACAAAGAAAAAGCTTGTCTGGAGCTGTAATAGTTGTATTTGTACAGCAAGGCACTAAGCAATACTTAAAAGACGGTTTCCCAATAGTAAACATTTCGAAATCTTATTCGGTTTTATACAAATCCTTTTTAGATAAACAAGGAACGTATGCCGCTTGCTATTTTAAAGGCGTTGTCAAAGTAAACAAACTGTCATGGTGTGGTGTGACGTCACAAGTAGCGTCGTAGGAAAAATAGCGTTTTTGAGATGAAGTAAATAGTGCGCACTTGGAATTGTTTTATTATACCTTTTCGGCTATAAAAGTAAAAAAGATAGATACTTTCCATCATATTTTTTCATTTTCTATATTATAAAAATATAAACAAAAACGTGCAAGTTCCTCATTCAGAGAAATGCGTACCGATTAAAAAGCAACTATCACACACTGCTACGTTCCACTCTTGCCAGCTCAAGGACAAAGTGACGTAATCCTTCCGTGTGCACAGAGATTGCTACCACCACGCATGCGTATGGAGAATCGGATTAGAAAAATTAATTATGCAATTTGAACGCCTTTTTTTTAACTGATTGAAACGAAATTTGGGCACAGATCTATAATTAATGTTAGCAACCGTCATACCAAAAATATTTAGGTAAAGAATCAAATTCAAAGAGATGCGTACCGATTCCATTCTTACCGTCTCAAGGACAAAGTGACGTAATTCGTTCCATAGCTTCCGAGTGCACAGAGATTGCTTCCAGTACGTGGAGATAACGGATTCGTTTCAAAAGTAAAAACAATTGAATATGCAATTTGAAAACATCTTTTTTAACCAATTGGGATGAAATTTCGGCACAGATCTATAATTAATGTTAGCATCCGTGTTACCAAGTTTTATTTATCTAAGCCAAAGGGTTTATGAGAAATAATTTTTACAAGTATGCGATTATACAGACCCACAGACAGTCAACCCTTTGACGGATTTGACCCAAAATTTAATACGGACCTACATTCATGATGTTAAAACTGTGTGCCAAATTTTATCCATCTAGCTATTCAAGTTTTTGAGTTATAGTGTTCACTTGACCGCGACATACAGACAGATAGACTTTCCAATGACGGATTTCGTCCAAAATTTGATAGAAACCTACAAATTGTGTTTAAAGACCACACACCAAATTTTCATCCCTTTATCTCTAATAGTTTTCGAGTTATCGTGTTCACAGACACACACACAGACAGACATAATTCCAAAATTGTGTTTTTCGGACTCAGGGAGGTCTAAAACGTGGAGATTCGTCAAAATCTCGAGTTCGAATTTTTTGACGATTACTTTTTCTTTGTATACTTCGTATACGAGAAAGTAAAAATGTGTTTTCCGGCTTCAATGAGACCTAAAACGTAGAGATTCATCAAAATCTCGAGATCGAATGTTTTGACGATTATAAACATGAGATTTGTACACTTCGTACACGAGGGAGTAAAAAGGCTATTTAATTTGTAAAATCTTTTACTTAACTGGACTTGTTTGATGTTTGTACAGATGGAATGTTTTCATCGATTTTTCAGTCACTTCCTGATATGCTTAGGTTCTGAAATTTTGCACAGTAATTTGTTCGCGATGAAAGTACAATATTTAAATAATTTTAGAACGATTAATTGCCAATCAATATATTAATTTAACTAAATATTGATTCCATACAGGTGGCGCAATCTAGTAATCAATTTGAGAAATACTAGTTTTTAGATTCTATAATATTTATAACCAAGAATTATGAAATATAGTAAAGAATAAAAAAAGTGAAGGGCAATAAAAATAAAAAGTTTTTAAACATTTTTTTTAAGTGTAGTAAAAAGTACACTTTAAATAAATTATTTAATAAAAATAGTATATTAATTTAAATAATTTAAAATATTAAATTTAAATAATAGTATATTATTTAAATTTAATTTAATAAAAATAGTATTTTTTAATCAAAAATCAAATAGTATTATAAAGAAATTAAGACACAATGAAAAAGAAATGATTTTGATGATTTTATTTCTACTAATTAAAGCGCTATATTCATTCTTAAAGACCGATTCAAATCTTCTTTTAAGTTAGTAATAAACATTAGCTTTGTTTTTCTAACTCATAATTGTTATTTTCCTTTCATTTTTCAGCAAAAGTTTTTCAGAAAATTGAAAAAAGATGTTCGGATTCCTGGAGTTCTACTGTATTTTAAACCCAAATTATTGCATTCGAGGACAGATAAGTTTTAACGGTACTTAAATGAGAAGGATTTGATTCTGGTTCTTTATTAGAACATACAGGAGTACTAGTCTAAATGTGTGCTTAAAAATAAAATTATAACTTTACTTTTAAACAGAAAAAAATTTAAGAATTTAAATTTTAAAAAATAAGTAATTTATAGTGATCAGTAAGCCCGTGTGAAGCTTTTGCATATTCATCTTTCAATAGATCAATCCTATCAATTTAAAAAATAGAGACAGAAAGACATTGGAAAAGAGCCAGTTTTTGATTTTCCCTCAGACAAGACACGGGCTATTAGCTTTTACAACCCCAACAGAGTCATAGAAAAGCCAACGTTTCCTTTACACGCATTTTGCCATACTCAGTCAGTGCTTTTGAGCTGCTGAGAGAATAAAGTTTAAAGGCTTTTTCCGACTTGGAAAGTTTTGCGGAACGAAAACAATTTTTCACGAAATTGCGGTTATAGTCTGCGATTAATGAATGTTTTATGTCTTTCACTGCATAAGATACAGTAGACTCTCGATTAACCGGGATGGTCGGGAAATGTTTCGTCCCGGATAATCCAATTTATGCAAATTTTGATGAAAAATTTTGGAAAAATGATGAAAATGTAAAATTATTATACAATAAGACATGTTTAATTAATACAAAAGAAAAAGTTTTTTTTGTGAAGAATGAAATGATAAAAGTCTGTTTTTGTTTTTCATTTACTCTTCGACGAATTATACTACGCAGATTTCTCAATATCGTTTTTTTGCAGGTGTGCTTTCATCTTCTTGCTCCAAGTGAGTCAGTAACGCCTCAGTGTGTACTAATGCGCCGTGACTTAATTTTTGATGATTTGCAAGATTTTCCTCATCACTTTCAGGACATTCTTCGAAATTCCTTGTTTCTTCTGCACCACAAGTTACACGGGACACAATATCATCGTCACTTAAAACTTCGCAACATTCCAGTGTCGAATCTTCGTTAATCGATTGTTCCACTGCTTCTTCATCCACATTTTCAGAACAGTCTTACTGGAGTCTAGCTCGACTCAAGGTCGGCTGGACAAGTCCAATACAATAGGAAGGGTTGAGAAGAATGCGGTCTTCCTGCATATTCCAACGGCCGCGATCTGCGCTTCCTTTATTGGGGAGGGGGATCATTCCGGATAATCAGATCCCGGTTAATCGAGAGTCTACTGTACAAAGACTTCATCGTCCTGCAAAAAGCACCCGGTCGAAAGTTGATGACAGTCACCACGAAGCCCCCCCACCAGCACGATACGCCGGGAGGACACGCGTATCACGGAGCCTCTGCAGTACCCTCTGGGTACCCTAAGTACGTTTTTCCATTCAACAATTTTGTCCACTGACTGGAAAATCTGCAGACTACACCTCGTAGAGAACGCATTCCAATAACATTACTTTTCTCTCTATGTGTTACGTTACATTCCTAATTTTTAAAACTCCTAATATATCAAAATACTTCATAGCATACAACATAGAATACATATCAAATAATTTCATCACATCACAATTACAATAGAACAAACAATAGACCTTAAAATAAATAGAATTAAGTTTACGATTCAATTTTCCAATTATCTTTTACCATTAACATTTTCCATGACATTCACCATATAAAAATTAAAATAATTTCCTCACGCATCATTTCCAATACCACATTACAATAACTCATCAATCAATAGGGTTTTCCCATAAATAAAATCAGTTTCACGATTCAATTTTCAATAAAAAATTTAACATTTGCACAATATAAAAAAAAAACAGGACGATTAAAAATAAATTAACACGTTAACATTAATAATTAACTCTAACAATTTTTTAACAATTTCAATAAGTCCATTTCTTGCCAAGCCATTCGCAGTTAACTGCATCAAGCCCAATGTCCCAAAGTTAGTTGGAAAATACATTTTCCTGATATCTATGTAAAAAGTACAACCAAAAATATGGTGGCTTACTGTTCCTTTACCCAAACCACATTTACAATTGTCTTTTTTTTTTTGAAAGAATCTATCTTGATAAAATGGAAAAGTTCCATGTCCTGTATGTAGTTTGTTTAGGTAAAAATTCTCATGCATCTCTTGAGGTCGATTTTGTGCATAAGCCCAAAAGTGTGCCTAGCTTCCAATGAGTTTTCCCATTTTTCTGGCCAATTTTGAAGACCCACCTCTTTAAGCCTTGACTTAATCCATGACTTTGGTATATCTACATTGAAATCCACTTCAATTTTTTCAGTTGCTGCTTTGGCAAGAAAATCAGCTCCTTCATTTCCAACAATCCATGAGATATGCTCCAAATTTCGGTAACGAAAAGTCGACATATGTTAAAAAAAAAAGAACTTTTTGAAAATTATGGGTTGCTGTATCTCTGCAATCCTAATAGGTGAACTACCAATTGGTTATAAGTAATAATAACTGATAAGTTAATAAAGTACATTTATTCCGAACACAAATGTACATTTATTACACTTATTCTTTCCGAAGGGGGTTTGGTGGAGCACGAGGTCCCCATATGAATAAACAGGCTATCGGTTCCCCTGGCAGTACAATAATGGCGGTGTTGACTGCTTAACGGCCCCATCGCCGATGACAGGACGCACCTCCTTGTGAGAGTTCCGTGCATGTTTGCTCGTAGTGGGGTATTATGCGTGGGTTGCAATAACCATGTTATTATTTGCGGTTGTCTGGTCATTTAGATTTACCGGATGTCTTAGCGACTGCACGGAGGTTGTTTTTTTTTCATGATTACAACACTTAAGAAGAACAGAACAAAAATCTTAATTTCTTTAAACTAAGGGACAATTAAAGTTTTCAAAGAACAGTCCCTATTAGTAAAAGATATTTTACGATATCACCACGTTGTTGAGCGATATTCTGAATGCCGCTCAATATCTTAAAGATATTGTACCAATATTGAAGGACATCTTGTGCTAATACGGAGGAGTACTTGTCTTTTTGAACAGTATTCGTGATTAAATAAGAATAAAAAGAATGTGAGTGAATTTTTATTTATTTTCGTAAATAAAAAGTTAATGTTTTATTGTCAAGCATGAAGAATTAAATAAGTTAAAGTTTCCAGGGTTTTTTTTGCATATTTCTCTTCTAATAAGCACGTTAAATACTCGAGAAATAAAGAATTAATTTAAATACTAATGAATTTAAAGTAGCAAGAAATCTTTTTCACTTACGTTCAGATCCATAGATGGCGCTTTTGCAAAAACGCAGTCAAGTTTAAACGCTGAAAAAGTAGATGCAATCGACTTCATCTACCGGACTCGCACGATGCAGTCGTGCGTCAGTGTAAACGTTTTCTAGCCGTAGAAGGCAGTAGATGAAAACTCTCTCCGGCTAACCGTTTATATGTAAATGTCATGAAACTGATTTTGGAAATTCGGTTTTTGCGTGATGTTTTGATTTTGAAGTGAAAAATACATATCGTGCAAAGAACACAACTTTGGAATATTTGTGCCTACACTTTCTTCAAGGACATCATGTTTGTGTTTGTTTACATTTAAATTGTAACCGTTTTTTTTTTTTTCTTTTTACTTTCTGTGTGTTTATACAGCTCTGAAGCAAAATGTCATTTCAAGACTCATTCTGGGTAAGTTCAAATTTTTAATTTGGAAAAATTAATTACATTAACTTTTTATACCAAGGGTTTCGCGATTGAGAAGCGCTTGGTGTCTTTTTTCATTCATTAAAATTTGAAAGCATTTTGATGTGTATTTATATATATAAATTAAAGTTTTGTTAAATATCATTTACGATGAGTTGTTTTCCTTCATGTAGCAGAGTTGCGAAATTACAATTTTTATTACGTTAATTTGTAAATTAATTAATATATTTGATAAATATTTATTAATTTTTGAAAAGTTTTTTACGTTTACCTAATAGGTACTGCATATGTCTTTATAAAATCTTTTCTGTATCATTCCAGCTTGTTTTTTTACAAGTTAGTTTTATCATGTACTTTGATAATTAAAATGATTTCAATGATCGTGATATGTGGGATTTTTTAAAAAATATTCTGATGATACGGAAGATTTTTTAAATTTAATTTCTTCTTCCAATATTTTTAAGAATTAAAAAATAATAATAACATAACTAATAGAACAAACATATTTAGCGCTTTTTTTCAGTCAGGATATTGATTTCACTTCTTATTGACTGGTTTTTAGAAAATAATAATATTTTTGCATTTACTTGAAAGGTACCTTCTCTACTACATCCGTTTCTAGTTTTACATCTGTTTCTAGTTTTACATCCGTTATCCTATGATATGAAGCGATGTAAGGATTTCAGTAATGATAAATATAATTTCATTTTTTAAAAGAAATTTCAAAATTGAATTTCTACATTTTATATTATTAATTTATTCTAAATTCTATAACTTCTTTGTTAAATAGAGAATAGTATTTCATTATTTCAAAAAGCGCTTAAAGACGCGTTTACACCGAGCGTTGTAAACATTTGTTTTCATCTTTTGTGTTTAAATCGTATGATGGCAACTTTTTGTTGTAAACTGAAAATTAGTGGTTTTTACAATTTTTGTAGTCAACAAACATGCATGAACTCTTCTCATTTCATTCATCAAGACGTCGCAGTAACTAACTTGCGTGCAAATTTTTACAAAAAATTACAAATTACTTTTAAAAATTTATACAATAATTGAAACGGTCTATCGTTGTTTTCAAAGCAGTGGTCATAAAATAAAACTCTATCAGCGCCGATATTCGACGGCTTTATTTTTATTGTTGAGACATTCTGTAGTGAATAGTGCTCTAACAAATTTTAATCTGTTTTTCATTTGAAAAATTTAAATAAAAAAAACTAAAGATTGAAATAATAGCGAATAGTTCATAAATGTTTAAAATAATACGGTCAAGTTAACTAAAATTACTTCAACTACGCAACTTGTAAATATTAATGAAATGACAAAAAGTACATTTGAAAAATATTTTAGAATATTATTACCTGCGTAAATATTTTTGAGAAAGTTAGTAAAATCAATATTATTAGATACACTCAAATAAGTTTATTTTATTCATTACGCTGGTATTTCAATTTTTAGTTTTTTTTTAAATTTAAATTTTTCAAATGAAAAACAGATTGAAATTTATTTTAGAACTATTCACTACAGAATTATACACACCGGAATTAAAGAGAAAAAAAAAAATACTAGGTGTTAAGTAATATCAGGGATAAGGCTAATCAAATGTTACATTATTTAACATTGCAGTTGGAACTTTACTCTAAGTAGATAGTATTTTAGATTATGTATAACTAGAGAATGGCGTAATTATTGTCCTCATTAGTAACATCGCGTGAATTGTTTTCTTCGTAATGCCTATATTTATTACTGAATGAGGTTTCACTTAAAGTAATTCCACTGGTATCATGCATGCCGGAATTCAGCGAATGAGACTGTAAATGGTCAGGTTTACTATTTATGCTTGACATTTCAAATCAAATAACCTGGTTAATTCTTGTTTCATTACTGCCAAAACATTCGAATCAGTGCATTTACGTAATTGGAAAGCGACATTTCCGCGGTGGCCTAGTGGTTAAGGTCTCGGCTTCGTGACCCGAAAAACCCGATTCCACTGAAGATCCGACCTGTATGTCGGCCTGTTGCACGTTAAATCCACTTAAGGGCCCAAACGACCTCCCCCTTGTGTGGTGAGGAAATTTGGAGAGGGGTACCACCTCAGGTGTCGTCCTTGTCATCTGACCGCGGTTTAAAATGGCGTGGCGCTCCCCAAAATAGTCCTCGTGTTCAAAAAACGGAACGTTAAGACCCGGTGCACACTAGCCGATTCGTGTCGGTGGAGCGAAAAAAAAAAAGACACCAACCCCCCCGGGGGGGGGGGGGGGTTGCTATTGTTATTTTTATAGCTTCACCGACACGAATCGGCTAGTGTGCACCGGTCCTAATATATCTAAAACTAAGCTAAAGTAAAGCTCCCCAAGCGCATGAAATTCCTCTTTCGTTTTAACTATTTCTCGAAGCTTTTTCATTATTGAATAGACTTCTTCTGCCATTCGATTATGATACCACCTTTTGGTAGCACGTTGTGAACAGCTTGATGGATAGCATAGGGGTAATAACTATCGTAGAGGGGTTTTCATAGACAGTCTGGGCCGTGAAGACCAGAATTCCAAGAAACCCTCTACTACTCCAGCTTGAAAATACTGTAAAAGTTGTGTTGACATGCGTACATTTGCACAACTTTCTACGCAAAAGCCAGTCATCAAGTGCATCATATTCTCCACCAGGGACTTTTAACTGACGATACGGCAGCGAAAACATTGGTACTTGCCAGTGGAGGATGGAAGGAATGCCCACGGGAACAATATTGAGATTAAACGAGTTCCAAAGGAACCTTCCTTTCTGTCTAAACAAATGCGTAAGGAATTAAGTGGATATTTCACGAGTGCAGAAGGCTTAGTTTCCTGGAAAAATGACTACTGAAGAGTCATTAGCATGTCTAAAAAATATAGTAAACCTCGGGGATCCAAAATTTCGGATAATCGGAACATTTTTTGCAATTTCCTGTAAAATTTTTATTTAAAAAAGGAAGGAAAATGGCAATCACGAATCAAAAACAAATCTAATGTTTATTCTTAACTCAAAAGAAACATTCGAATTGGTATTTCAGAATGAATACAACACCTTAATTAGTAGAAACAAAATCGTTTTTTTTTCTCTTGAAGTAAGGAACTAAACCGGCTCGACGATGCGAATCGCAGCCAGCTCTTCCCTTACTATTTTCAGAGATCACCCAAAGTCAATACTCTACTACATTTGGTGTATAAAAAGTATTTTTCCGAATTTTCTGGAATCCGAACATAAGTCAGCCCCAATTAGTTCGGATTCTCGATATTATGTTTTGACAAATTTAGATTATTTTTTAAATGCAAGTAATTTCATTGCGTAATGCAATTACGTAATTTTTAGATCATACAATATTGTTTAGAATATTATTTTTAAAAAGCTGTTATTGAGCCATTTTGATTATAAATTATTCCATGCAAAATTCATTTTAATAGCAAACATTAAGTACAAAAACTTGCATAAATTTATAAGAAAACAGTATTGACAAAAGATACCCTGCCTTATAGGACAAGAATGCATTTTGGCTAAATATAAAATAACAAATAGGCGTACGTCGGCTATTTTGTATAAAATTATGGGAAAAAAGAATGTTTGCTCCATGTTAAATATTTCTGTCAAGTAATAAAACTATGGGTTCAGTGCATAGCTTTCAAAAAACCTGTGTTCCGCTTACTTTTCACATGAAATCATATACATAATGAGATTTTTGTTCATAAATATTGGCGTATGTTAGCGAACGATAAAAACCAGATAACCTTATTATAAAATATTTATTTTATATATTTAAAATGTATAATTGTTTTATTCAATCTGTACTGGGATAGCGAAATAATGAATTCGTAAGGAACTCCATGGCACCAATGCAGGAGGAATGTTTACAACACCAAAAAAGTTTTCCACTCAAGTGGAAAACAAAATTTCTGTTGTAAACGCGCCAAATTTGATGAAAACACTAGATGTTTACAACAAAATGAGTGCTGTTTTAGAAATGTTGTAAACTTTGGTGTAAACACGCGTTTACAACTCCGGTGTAAACGCTCCTTTAAAATATCATTGGATTATTTTCAACTACGAAACATGTTCTGAACTAAAATTGAAAACTTCTAAATTCTAAGAAATTAGCAGAATTCCGTAATTTGAATATCCATTGCATGAAAAACTCGTAGAATAACAGATAATTTATTGTTCGTTTTGAAATCATTTGTTATCTTCCCGAAAACTATTTATTTAGCTGAATGAGGCAAAATAAAAAAAAAAATAAAAAATGAGTTAAAATTTTTAATCATTTGGAGCATGCTATTCCGCTAAATGTTAACTTTCTTTTTATGAAGTTTATTTAATTAGCTGCGTATTGACTTTTGTTAAATACTCTTTCACAACGTAGATAGGAAGTCTTACACTGATGAAATTAAAACATCAAAATTTTTTTTTAGCCTTCCATGTAACAAGAGTTAAGAGTGATTTTTTCCGTGAAATACATTTTATGACAGAAAAGTAAGAAGAATTTTGAAAAAGCTCGCTCAAAAAGACTTTTTTTGTAGGATTAATTCATAAGTTACTATTTTGTTTTCGTTTATTTAATCATTATTTAAGTTTATTAATTTTACCGATATTTTCTTTGAATTTAAACTTGCCTTTTTAAAATTGATATTTATTTTAATTAATTATTTTTTATTTTATAGGAAATAATTTAGAACGAATGCGAATGCTTTTATGCTTATTAATTATGAGCATAATTTGATTACTACTTTCTTATTAGTTATACTACATATTAATTATAAGCATAATTTGTTTATAACATTCTTCGTGGAGTTAAATTTACGCGATATTTTTTTCGTAATAATAAATTTTTGTGCCTTAAAAATGTTTTTTGAAATCTAGATGATGTTAAATTCCGTAAACTTAAGAAAAGCATCATTCTTATAGAATATAAAATTTTCAGGCTATCGTATTTATATATCTTTGAAAAACAAAGTAGTTTTGATTGCATCATCTGATGTTAAAATTTGTTCGTTTGAATTTCTGAATAACGGAACTTGGGTTGCATGTTCTATTTCGATTTTTCTAATTTTTGTGAAATCTCTGTATGATGTGATGCGACAAAAAGAACATTCCACCAGTTAACACTGCATTTTAAGAAAATAAATTATTCATTTTGGATTTTTATTTTCATATCTGACCGCCTTAGAAACCGAACCAACTGAAATTAATTAAGATTTTTCGAAGCAGTTATTTCAAGATTCGCATCTTCGCTATTCTAAGAGATGACACAATTAGCCACAATGAATAAGCCAAGTTCGAAAGTTATTTAACTTTTAAATGATTTATCAAGTTCACTGACTCATTACTTCTTACTCACCGATAAGTCCTCAATGTAAAGCGGCATAATTATCAAAAAGTGAATCTATGTTCGCCTACTTACCAGCTGTGTATATGGCAAAGCAAACTCGTCGAAGGCTCGCAATCAAATCGGTGGTTAGCTTCCATTGTTGTAATTCTTTGAAGCTTACTCACTAACGAGTATCATTTACTAGATGCATCCCTTCACTGTAACTGTAACAGTGACATGTATATTGTTTTGATAGATGATTTTGATCTAGAGAAGGCTTGGCTCTATTTAACCGTGTAACTTGGATGTCCATTGTATCGTTAATTGCCTTATGTTGCCAAACTGAACCGCTTTTGCGATTTTAAGATAATCTGTCTACTACCAGGAAAGATATATTCAGATTTAAATTAAATTCGCCTCAAGCGCATTTCTTTGTCGATAGGATGAATAAAAGGCATCATCAATGGAATGTCGTATTTACATTGGTGGAATCTGCCTAGAAGAATGGTTTGTTTGCATGTTTGATTCCATTTTGGAATATCGGCAATATGAAGCAATCTGTGGTGAAGAGCTTTTTAATTTAGTCAGGGAAGACGTAAATTGCAATTTTTAGGTGTAATTATCAGTGCAGTCATTTTTTAACCTTAATCACTACGAATCTGACAGTAACATTTCTAAACTTTCCCTTCTGACTTATTACTTAACTTTTACGTGAGTAATTTATTAAATCACTATCTTATTTTATCATTTTCTATCATTGTTATGAATCTGTAAAATGGATACTTTTTCGATTAAAAGAATTTTGCATACCTGTCCCATATCAGTTCCACACTACTAAAGATTCTCTGCTTTTATTTATGTATGACACTGGGAAACATTAAATATTCAACACAACTGGAATTTTATTTTATTCGTCTTTTTTTTTAAAAAATTGTACGAAATACCATTTTAGTTGAATAAATTTATTTTAAAAAAAGGAATTTGAAATTTGAATAGCGTTTTTGATAAAAATTCATATTACCTACTCTTCAATCAGAAGTCTGTCATACGTTAAGTACCTCATTTGAAGTAAAAATTTATGTATAATGGAAGTTATTATTTTATATTTGCATTGTTCTTTACAGTATCTAATTGTAAAACAATTCTTTCTAATTGGTGTACTCTAATAATTGAAGTTCATATTTTCCATGCTGTACTTCAATTTCAACATTCAAAATAATACTTTGCTGGTCAGCCATTTTTCAATCGTTACTGAGAGAGAGAGAGAAACTCTCTAGTTCTCTTTAAGAATTTTTGATCGTTAAGGATGTCGTTGAAAAATGAAACAACCATTGCTTTTTTATTATGATTGATCACAAAATTCTCACGCCGGCACGGTTTCCTGATAGAGGAGAGTGTGGGCTTTGGGATTGGAGGGTTGCGAGTTCGACATCGATCATTCGAAGATTCTCCGTGCATGTGGACCTGGAGTACGTAAAGACTGACTGGGAGTTAAAATTTCTTGATGTTAGTGGAGTATGGAAGTTTGGAGAGTGTGGTGCTATCTCGAATTTCATGCTTGTCTTCTGACCTCGGTTCCAAATCACCAGTTCCTTCCGTAATTACCTTTCGAAACGGGACATTGATTTGAACAAATCTTACTAAGTACATATATGTCTCATGTCGATACAATGGTCTAGTGACGCGATAAGAAATCCCTATAATTAGTTGCTTAAATTCTATGAAACATATTTTCGACGTACGATATGGACATACATTTTACGTTTAAACTTATTGAAAACTGGGTTTAAATCTTTTAAGGTAGAAAATGAGTAATAAAAGGTAATGATTTATTATTTTATTGGTCGTAGACACATTATTTTGTATTTTCTGAATAAAAGTGAGACGCTGGCGATGAGATCCGTTTTGTGTGGATCCCTGTTCCCATAGTATTGTATGCGGCGGTCACTCAAGTTCACCGGATGCCTTAGGGCGGGACGAAGTGTGATTCTCAATGGTTTCCGAATAAAGGGCTTTTTAAATTGAAAATTTTTTGTCATGACCCAATTTCTTTCTTTGGGAAAATTTTGTCACGATTACAGAATTGGAAGTAAATAAGAAATCGAAACATTAAATGATTCATAAGCATAGTTCTAAATGGAAGTTAAAGTTAAAATAGTAATTCACCAAATGTAAATGAAAGTTTTAAGTCAGGATGACATTCTGAACACATTTTGCGCCGGTCAAGTAAAAGTTCGTCTTTTCCGCAGTGTGTAGACGGCAAATGTGTCTTTCCTGACAAATGTTGAAGGCTGAACGGAGAAGACTTTCAGGATTCCGACATTGTTCTCTAGGATCCCATGTTAGAGTTGCGAGCCATCGTTTCAGGATCCCATGTTAGAGTTGCGAGCCATGGTTTCAGGATCCCATGTTAGAGTTGCGAGCCATCGTTTCAGAAGATCGGACGTATATGTTTCATTTTGGCAAATGTAATATAATTCGTTTCATTTCGGAAAAAAACTAGATTTTTAAAGCAATCTCAACATTTATTAAAAACTATTACCCTTTTTTCATGCATTTTAATCTATATAAATAAAATTGAAACGCATAAAGAGTTTGTACGCTACAGAAATACAAACAACTGAATAGATTTTCTTCAAATTTTATTCACAAATACTATAAAGCATAAGGAAGGTTTTAGTAAAGGTGCCATTAAATAGCCAAATTTTTATTAATTTTAAACCATGTTTCCATACATGGAAAAGAGTATCTTAAGTGTTACCATTCCTGATGAATGAGAATGTTATAGTTATTTTAAATCATTTTATTTATTTACCTCCGAATTGCCACTCGCAATGTTTAAACAAATTTTGTATCGTTCTTTAAAAATTCTTGATAACTTACGGGTTCAGCAGTTTTTAAGAATCGTTTGGTACAATCTAATTTTTCGAAAGGCTAAGAGATTTAAAAATCGTTTGGTCCATCAATTCAATTAAAAATAAAGACGATAAGGGGATTTTGTGTGTTATAATATTTTGTATAGAAGCATTTTTCACATTAAAATATTACAGTAGAGTCTCGATAATTCGAGGTGGACGGGACCGGGCCTACCTCGAACTATCGAAAACTCGAATTATCGAAATCATAAAATTTAATAAATAAATAAATGGAAATAAAAGCAATTTTTAAATTTCAGTGTAATATATTTAAATGAAAATTGCACTTACATATTATTACATTACTGTTGATAGCAACAGGTTAATTATATCTTAAAATAATTGTCAATTGTTTTTTGTTTAAACACATTGCTCCTATATATCGATCTTATATATATCCCGTTTTCTTTGGGAGGGGGCATTTCTGCAGGTAGCTTCGGGGTGCGCAGGGGACATATGACCCGTCGAGCAACAATAAAAACCAGATGCAGTAATTCTCTCACGTGTTCTGTTATGTGTTGGTCATTATTTGGGAACTAAAATGATTTATTTCACTAACTCGGATTTATGGAAAACTCGAACAATCGAGACTCTACTGTATATATATTTTTAAAAAATAGAGATGAAAACATTTTCACCCCTAGCAACGCCTGGCATATCAGCTAGTTGCTGAATATTTGCTTAATTTTCAGAATGACGTCACTAACTATACTAAATGAAATAGATATGAAACGCAGTTATTCTTATCATTCTTTAAGTCTTCCGGTATAACTGTCGAAGTCACTGATTGCAGTGACTTATGTAGAGACAAAAGCCAGTAGAACCCTTTGAACTGACGATTATTCGAACACCTAAGTAGAGCTTCTCTGGTGGAACGTCCAGTCTTAGCAAAGACCCTTTGTCCATTCTTTTCCCGCCTTCTTCAGCTTGTATGTAATCTGCTTAGAAGCAGAATCGTCTGTCTTTGCGAACACGGGACTCAACCAGACGTTCATAAAAAAAAGAAGAGAGGTATTAATAATAAAACACGTTCCTTTTTTATTTGCCGATGCGGCTAGCGAAACGAACGCTTACAATATTAAGATCCCGTTAAAAAGTTCTGTAAAGCATCACTGGACCATGCAGAAGTTCTTTTGGCGAGAAAGAGAAAAGAAAAAGAACATCGAACGAACTAGAACTTCCGTAAACACGGCTGAAGTTAAAGCGCCATTCGGAAGAAGTCTATTCCATTATTTGACTTGATAGGATTCCCGGATTATTATTGCTCGCGTTTATTGACGAGGAGTTAATCTTGTTAAAAACTTCCACACTCGACGGGTTTTAATGTCGGAACTCATAAGGCAAACTTGGCTGCAAACGATTTTTTTTTAAAATGGCGAGAAACGACTACGTTTCTCTTGCTCTTAACTGAAAAGTAGGCACTGAATTAAACGTCATTTGTTTGAGAAGTGGAGGATTTAAGTTTTAGAATCTTTAGCGGGTTCTGTTGAGTCAACAGAAGATAATGGGCAACTTTTTTTTTTTATCTGTTTCAAGAGAAGGATAAGAACCGCATTTATTTGTTTTAGAACTTCCTAAATACACTAGTTTGGGAAGCGACTAAGACTGCAAACATTGTTCGTTGTTCTTATCTATTGCATATTGCAAGGGCTCCCAACCTTTATTCCCTCGCGTACCCCTTGATTATTCTTTTTACTTTCGCGTATCCCCAACTATCATATCCAAACCTTCCCCCCGTCAACCATCCCTTTATGCAGAGAAGTTTTATCGATAATGTTAAAGGGCGTAGGTCAGCTTAAGAGCCAAATGATTCGAATTAATAACATTTGCTGGACATTTTTTATTTTACATTTTATTCCATTTTTACAATAATATTAGTTCAACGTCAAAACAATTGAAATCAGTATTGTAATAATTTCGCATTAACTTATAAGGATAGCTAAAAATTACACTCCGTAACAATCAACTATTCAAGAGGTATAGATATTAAATAGCTAGCATTAACTTCAGGAAAACTATTCTGTAATTTTTTAAAATTCCTTATGTTTTCTTGTTTCCACTATTAACAACTTTGATTTCGCGTACCCCCAACTAGTCCTTCGCGTACCCTAGGGGTACGCGTACCACAGGTGGGACCTCTGGCATATTGTGATATAAAGAACTGGTGTTTTCCCCCATGATTTTCCACTTGTAGTCAGTGAATTTGGAAACATATTATATCGGATTTTCTGTTAAAATGTAATACAAAGAGCTTGGCCGGTTCGAAAATATATAATACTTCCATATTTAAACTACTCTCATAACCATTACTGAATAAGTCTGGGCAGCGACTTTTGATATTTTGAATCTGGATCAGCCTACGAATGAAGTTGAAATGTATTCATCAAAACGAAATTACTCATCATTGATCGAATTCGGTTATACTGAGGGTCACAGAACATTAAATGTTCTAAGAGAGTTCTCTTCTGAAACGAAGATTCTAATACTTCTTGTTGTTTCTTCTTTTGCTTCAGTACTTTTTTATTATTTTGACGGAAAAATTAATGTAAAAATGAAATGGAATGGGCTCGGACCTACATTTTTACACTTGAATTTGTCTTGAAGTTGATGTAATTAAATAAAAGACTCCTGAGTTGGTACTCCCTCCTTCAAACTTTCACCCCACCGTAGATGGTGGATATAGGGTCGTCGCGGCACTATGAGTTGGTTGGGAAAATATTTGTTGCAATGCATTCATGGACGCTTGCTATGGCTAATTTTCCCCTCAGGGCATTATTAAGTTACTGAATAACCATTAAAATTTGCTAACATTATTAATTATTTCACATTTAAATTTAAATATTTTTACACATTATACAATTGTTTTCTATGCAAATGACATTATCTTGTAATTTCTAATTGGTTAAGCAGATAGGCCAAGCTGAGTATGCTAACACTATCCTAATATTTTTAATATTGTAATATTTTTTTCGCTCAGAAAAGGTGACTCCTAAACTTGCTTTTTTCCGCACGAGAAATAAAGAAGGAAAATTGTGGAAACGTCTTTAAAACAGCACAATTGTTGTCATTCAGTGTAGAACGTTCCGGCACTACTTTTAAGCAGGCCATTCACATCTCTTCCAAAATGGAAATTTCGGAACACGGGAAGGAACCAGCGGGAGTGGTCTCCCTTAAACGTTCTCGTTTACTTCTCGAAAAAGCTGCTGTTTCCCCTCCCGCCGCGTGGATAAAAAAATTCGAACCTATTGTAACCCAGGATCCAATGACTATCAGAAAATATTTAGGTAAAAAATCAAATTCGAAGAGATGCGTTCCGATTAAATGCGTACCGATTTCTAGTCTCTCTTGGCTCAAGGACAATCCTTCCGCGTGCACAGATTGCTACTAAGTACGCATGCGCATGGAGAATCGGATGAAAAAAAAGCGCCATGTAGGAGTCAATAAATATCGTGCACAGAAGAATGCGTTCAATACGCATGCGCGTGGAGATGGCGGATTCGTTGGAGATGCACTTATACAGACCGACAGACAGTCAACCTTTTGACGGATTTGGCCCAAAATTTTATACGTACCTACATTCATAATGCTAAAACTGTGTACGAAATTTTATCCATCTAGCTATTCAAGTTTTTGAATTATAGAGTTCGCATGACCGCGGACATAGAGACAGACAGACTTCCCTCTGACGGATTTTGTCCAAAATTTGATAGAAACCTACAAATTATGTGTCAAGATCACATACCAAATTTCATCCCTGTATCTGTAATAGTTTTCGAGTTATCGTGTTCACAGACACACAGACAGACACAATTCCAAAATTGTGTTTTTACTTTCTCGTATACGAAGTATACAAAGAGAAAGTATTGTAATCGTCAAAAAATTCGAACTCGAGATTTTGACGAATCTCCACGTTTTAGACCTCCCTGATTCCGAAAAACACAATTTTGGAATTATGTCTGTCTGTGTGTGTGTCTGTATGTGTGTCTGTGTGTGTGTCTGTGAACACGATAACTCGAAAACTATTAGAGCTACGGGGATGAAATTTGGTATGTGGTCTTTAAACATAATTTGTAGGTTTCTATCAAATTTTGGACAAAATCCGTCAACGGGAAGTCTGTCTGTCTGTATGTTCGGGGTCATGCGAACGCTATAACTCAAAAACTTGAAAAGCCAGATGGATAAAATTTTATACACAGTTTTATCGTCATGAATGTAGGTCCGTATAAAATTTTGGGCCAAATCCGTCAAAGGGTTGACTGTCTGTCGGTCTGTATAATCGCATACTTGTTCAGTTTTGAAACTAACTGCCTGCGCATGCCTACTGGTGACATGTGCAAAGAAGAAGCGACTCCGAAACTTGGCAGTTTGCCAAAAACCAATTCTGGCGTGATTTTGTAAGGAAGCAACCATTTAGGGAGTCTCGCCAGGTCCTGTTGCGCAAAAGAATGCGCAGGGGATTTGAATTTGTTTTGATCCTTCAAACCACGCGTGGTTCCAACTTTGGTTTACTTGCGACGGAAGTTTATTTGACGTCTTTTATTATTCTAGTTTTCTCTACATGTGTTAGGAGTATACGAGAAAGTTTAGGGGAGACCACTCCCGCTGGTTCGGACTCAGGGAGGTCTAAAACATGGAGATTCGTCAAAATCTCGAGTTCGAATTTTTTGACGATTACAATACTTTCTCTTTGTATACTTCGTAGACGAGAAAGTAAAAATAATAAGCGAAACGCCATACCTCGAGTTTTGGAAGGTCGTGGTTTGACCCAGCAAAACGGAATTAGTCAGAAGCCCGCGTGATTGCGCAATAGGGTTGGGTAAGATAAAGAAAACCAAATTGGCAATTTTAACGCCTTTTTTCAATCGATTGACATAAAAATTTGACACAAATCTACAATTAACGTTAGAAGGCCACATACAAAATTTCATTTATCTAAGTAATTGTGTTAAAATTTTATTGCGTTAAAAAGTATGCGATTATAGAGGCCCAAAGACAGTCAACCCTTTGACGAACTTGGCCTAAAATTTGCTATAAATTATAACATTCCTGATGATAAAGCTGTGCACCAAATTTTATCTATCTAGCTATTTAAGTTTTTGAGTTATCGTGTTCCCATGAACGCAGACAGACCGACTTCCTGTTTCACGGATTTTGTCCAGAATTTGACAGAAACCTACAAATTATGTGTCAAGATCACATACCAAATTTCATCCCCGTAGCTCTAATAGTTTTCGAGTTATCGTGTTCACAGACAGACGTGATTCCGAAATTGTGTTTTTCGGACTCAGAGAGGTCTAAAACGTGGAGATTCGTCAAAATCTCGAGTTCGAATTTTTTGACGATTACAATACTTTCTCTTTGTATACTTCGTATACGAGAAAGTAAAAAAAAAAAAAGTCTTGGAACAAATGTACAATTGTAAAGTAAATGTAATGTACAAATTAAAGAATGGAGTACAGATGAATACCGAACTTTAGAACGTCCCGGTACTGCTTATTTTGCGACTACACCACTGCCCCTAAATACCTACTTCCTTGAGTCGCCCGGGCACACCACTGAAACTCGGGATTTCCCAAATTTTTCAGGACGTGTGGTTACCGCATATATAACCTTCAACAGGTCAGTAGTTTAAACACAGTAAAATGCGTTTGTTCCATGTATTTTTGCACAATATTAAAAAAAAAAAACTTTATAAGGTACAGGGAGAAAGTCTGGTTTTATTTTTTAAAAATATTTTTTACTGTATACGTATATTGTATAATTCGTTTTTTTGGTTAAAATGTTTATAAAATCGGTGCAGCAAGCAAACGAAATCGCTTCACTTTGAATAGTAGCTTGTTTCGACTATTTAAAAAGAAAAGAGGGCTGAAATAGTTTTACTACAATTGGTCATTTAACTAGATTTAAGGTGCATGGTGTTCTGGTTTAGTTTATGTAATGGAACTCTTTTCTGACTATTGTTAGTTGAGGTTGGGAAAAAAATCTGGACGACTTGTATTACTCTGTTCATCTTTTTTGTTAGTCCCCGTAAATTGCAAATTTAAAATCTTTATACGTAAAATTAAATTTTTTCGAAATGTTTTAATTCTTTCTGTGAAGTTTTAAACTATATATTTATTACAACAATCAAATTTGATTTTGCTAAAAAATATAAACATTTTAATCTAGTATTGAGATTTGGAGATTTTATCCAAACACGCGCCGTTAAATGTTGTCGTTCAGATAAACGAAGTTTAGTTATCCATTCATTGCGCAGTAAGAAGTTATTTTTTGCCAAAACTCATTCGTGAATCGTTTAAAAAATCGTCTGATTTGAATCGTAATCAAGTGTTCTGAAAAGGTAAAAGCTATTGTTGTCTGACAATAAGTGATAACGATTGACTTATTCTAGTAGTTAAAACAATCAAGGTATTTAGCAATGAATAAAGTTTAGTGTTTCAGGTGTTATTTTATATGAGGTTAACAGTGTTACAACTCTGCAGTAATTGTTCGTGTGAAATGGCTTTGAAATTTCCTCGATTCTACAAATGTGATGAAATGAAATTGGTATTGTAAAAAATTATAAGCTCTTTGAATATAATATGTTTTCGATTATTTTGCGTATTAGAAATATTGTTACGTCCGCCTTTATTAATTTCATTTGCGACAAATGCTATGTAATCCATTTTCTAGCTGTCAGACGATTATATTATTTGTAAAGATTAGGAATAGAAGAATAAAGTTTATAAAGTCAAATTTTTAGAATATAAAATTATAAATATTATACAAAATCATAAACATGTACTTCAAATTTGTGTTCCCTTCTAAAATTAAATTTTAATTTAAAGTTTTTGTTGATTTAATAATAATTTATATAATAAAAAAGTGTTTTCAAAATGAGATTTGGAGTGCAATGGTACTTCCATGTTGAGCGAGACTAAATGGTAGACACGCTGTTACCATTACAAATCTTAAATTACTTCAGGCAGTTTGTTTTGTTGTGTTATGACTTCCTAGGAGAGAAATTTAATATCTGTTAAAATGTAATTATAATATAACGGATTAATGTTATTTTTTTGGCAATCTACAGAAGATTTTATCATTTTATTTAAATAAGCAGTAGCAACAAGTATCATTAAATTCTTTAACGATCTAACACGAATAATGTTCTGGCACATATTATGAATATTTATTGATACAAATAATTAGCGCCGTTTTTATTGAATGAAGCGAGATCATGAATGAAATTGATTATCTTTCCTTATTTAAAATGACACAGGAAACGACCGTGTTTGTTCCTTTTATTAATTTTTTTAAATGGTATCCTACTTCCTTGTCTGCTTCAATTCTTAGTTTAAAACTTTTCATTGATTAATAAATACCTGAGGGAGCTGACTGATGTTTTACTTGAACGTAATGATGCATTGAACTTTTTTTTTTTAATAAAAAAACGAACGTTGCATTTCATTAGACTTGTTTTTGCAACAATAAATTTTTTTTCTGAAAATAGATGTTCTTATATTATGTGAGTGCGATTATCTTTCGAAATTAGAAGTTTGTTTTTCTAACTAGAATATTAATAATTAATGTTGACAATTCTCGGATTACAAAAGTCTCCGCGGTTATGCGCATGCGTCAGGCGGATTTGATATTATCAAAATAGGGGTGAAGTGAAAAATTGAGGGAGAAATGTTTACATTTTACTTAGCGTGACCTAACAAAGAGACCCGGAAATGCGTTCATCTTACTCATTGCCTATCACCCCTTTCCGGAGTAAAATCGTCCAAAAGTGCTAGTCTTGGCATTTTGAAACAATCGGTCCTCTGTGTTTATACAGGATGTCCGCTTTAATCCTAGCCCAATAGCTGATTTCTAAACCGTTTGAGATAGGCATAGGCTTCCAATTGGAAAAATGCTTTAAATAAAGTAAAGACCTATTTTTTATGTTTTTAGTCAATAAAGGTACTGTTAAAAATTACTAAAGTATTAATTATTACTAAATTATATAGTCACTTTAGCTATTAGTCACATTTAGTTAAATAATATTGGCATGCTAACGTTTTAACCAAAAAACGTTCCACCGTTCTGTGATCAAAACTTATCCAGTTATGAAGCTTTGAATAAGCCATTTTAGATAATTTCATCGGCTGCCTGAAGGAAGATCTACACCTCTTACTCGAGATGGCGGTTGATTGTCCTAAAACAGTGGTGCGCAAACCGGGGGGTCGCAAACAATGGGTCACGAAAAATTTTTATGGGTCGCTAAAATTCAAGGAAATTTATTTGACAATAAAAAATATAAAGCCTTTCTTCAAAAAACGCGACAAATTTTATATAAAGTGAGGTGGTCGGAAATGAAAATAGTTTGCGCACCACTGTCCGAAAATAATGATATTCAAAGCTTCATAACTCGGTCGGTTTGGCTATCAGAAAAGTGAAACTTTCCTTGTTTAAAATGTTAGTGTGTCAAGATTATTCTACTAGATATGTGTAAAAATTTAGATTTCGTAATTTTTTCAGCATTACATTTATTGACTCAATCAACTGCAAAACAATTCTCTACTTCATTTAAAGAGTTTTTCCAATTGGAGTGTATGCCTATCTCTAACGTTTAGAAATAGCCATTGGGACACGATTACAGTGATCACCCTACATATTCACCACATATCAGATTTCTTTCTGGAAAAATATCTGTTTTTCAATGAATAGTTTTTCTTTTTCTTTTTCACTATTTGTTAATTTGGATAGTTGTTTCAAAATAACGAATATAATGCAGTAGAACACCGGGAATCCGAACTAATTGGGAATGACCTTTGTTCGGATTCCGGGAAATTTTTTTTCGGAGTATCCAGAAAATTCGGTGAAATACACTCTTGATGTATCAAATGCAGTACATTTATGACTTTGTGTACTCTGTGAAAGAGTACGGAAAGAGCTTTCTGCGATTCGCATCGCCGAGCAGGTTTAGTTCCTTACATCAAAAGAAGATAACAAATTTTGTTTCTACTAATTAAAGATGCGGTATTGATTCTTAAATTCCAATTCAAACGTTTCTTTTAAGATAGGAAAGAATATTAGCTTTGCTTCTGATACCTAATTGTTATTTTCCTTCATTTTTTAATAAATTTTTTCAGAAAATTAAAAAAAAAAAGATGTTCGAATTATCCGAAATTTCCACTGTAACTGTAGCGTCTTTTAAATTTACAAGATTATTTTCTTTTAATTTTTCAAATAAAAGAAAATGCCACACCCTTAAAAAAGAGCATTGATAAATTTCTTCTGTTTATGCCTTTTAAAATTATGCGGTACTATTAATAGTTTCCACCAGATAGATTTCGTTCAGAAAAAGTCGTTCAGTCGTACACATTGTTGTCAATGTGTATTAAATCTAAAAATATTAAAGTAATTAAACTTTAGCGATAAATTTTATTCACAATTAACAGATTTCAAAATAGAAGAAATATTTATAATCTTTCAATAATAAAATGCGTAATTGTTTTTTTTTTTATTTAACTGCTCGTTTTTTTATTTTCCTACGCATGAAAAAGAACAATACTCTTATTTAAAACGTTTTTAATACTGTAATTAGTTAGATTTCAAATTTTAATTTTTCTGTTCCACTAATAGTTTCGTAATTAATTATTTTGAAACCAAAACGGTTGAAAAAATGTGATCCCGAAATTTTATTTTATCAGATTATGATTTTTTCGGAACTTGATAAATATTCTGTATGTTGATTTTTCTAACAAAATGTTTGTATAAGCATAAGGTCTATAGCAGAAATGAAAGGGAAATTTTGATAAGTTGTAAAAGATAATTTTACATCAGAACTAAATAAACTGGATCCATGAAAAGGCCTGTTAGATAAAAAGCTAAACACTGGATAGGAGCATAAATTTTATAATTTGTATTCAAGTCTAACAAAAAGTTCTAGGAGAATTTAAAAAATATATAGATAGGAAATTCAAGCTAAGACTTTTAAAAGCACATAAAAAACCTAACCTCCCAACTTACATTTTTTTTCCTTGGCTGCTGCAAATTGCATCATGTTACCTCAACGAATTTCTTTAACAATAGCCGTTACACAACTTGCTCTTGAGATAGTTTTTCATAAAATATTCCGCTCACATCAATCAAATAACGCACTTCTAAAGGTGCGTATACACTTGCGAGCAGACGCCGAATAGAATCGTTTGTGAACAGATGCTCGCAAGTGTAGACGGGTTATTTTATTTCCCGCGAACGGTCAGGGTGCTGCTGGCGGCGAGCCAAAAACTGTCGGCTCATCGAAGAATTCAAAGAGATTCGCTATTCTAGTTGGTACGGGTTAATGTGCTGTTCGCTGGATACGGCGAATCTGCTTCGAACTTGAAAGATCATATTTAGATAGGCGTGTGCTTCTTAATTTTTTGTTTTTTGTTTTTCCTTTTCTCTGGTAATTATGGAGTGGACAGAACTAAACATATTCATATTAATAGAAGTTTACAGAAATTAGCCTTTTCTTTCGTATCCGAACCGCACGGACCGTTGTAGAAAAAACTTAAAAGAAGGTTTCCCGACAGAAAAAGGTGAGGAAATAAAAGTGTCAGTGACCCAGTGTAAGAAAAAGATTATATTCTTGCTTCCACCGGCGCGAAAAACAGAGAATAAAGAATTCCATGGAAAAAGGAAAATATAAGTTATAAAATATAAAGAATACAAATGTTATATATTTTTTAAACAATTTTAGTTTTTTTATTCTTGACAACAATTTTTTTACAACATTAGCTTTATATAATAGGTTTTCAATTGCTAGTCATCTTGGTTAAGTTACTAATTCATAATACATATTTATTTAAAATTTCCCCATTGTTTGATGAAGTTAAAAAATATGAATTTTATATAAAAATTGAAATTAATGCGAAAAAGAACGAAATCTTTCTGTGCTTGCTTCTGAGATAGAACATTTTAATATTAAAAATTTTGAACAAAATATCTACGCATGGTGAAATTTTCCTTAATTAAAATGTCTAACACCAAAGAGACCTGAATTGTAATGATTGTGAAATTAAAATGAAACTTAAAATATATAATTAGAAAGAACAACGAAATTAAGTGTTTTCGTTTTAGCAATTGTTATTTAATTTCGTTAAGTTACTAATTCGGAGCGCATATGTACTTCAAATGTCAGCTTTGTCGTTTGATAAGATATTGTAAGATTAGCTGTAAAAATATGAATTTTATGCAATCTGAAATTAATGCTAAAAGGATTAATTTTTTTTTCAACTCTGCTTTTGAATATTTTTATATTAAGTGTTTTTTTTTTAATATTAAGTGCATTGAACTAAATGTCTACGCATAGCCAAATTTTCATGTTTTCTTAATCTAAATATCTAAAACGAAGGAGACCCAAATTATAATGGTTGCGAAAATTGACATGAAAGTTAAAATTAGAAGGTAAAACGAAAATAAATACTTCCTTTACTGCAATTGCTTTTGGTTAAGTTATAAATTCGAAATGCGTCACTATTAATATTTTACTTTTGTTGTTTCATAAGACTAAAATGTATAAATTCGAAATAATTGTAATATTAAGTGTTTTTAACTAAATGTCTATGGTCATGGTCCAATTATAAATTCATCTAAATTAAAATGTCTAAAATTTAGTTTAGTTATATTAACGTCCAGTTCTGAAGAAACGCGAGGGCTCTTGGGACGGACGTTGTCATTTTGAACCGTGGTCAGATGACAAGGACGGCACCTTAGCTGGTACCCTCTCCAAGCTTCCACATCACACCAGCGGGGGGACATTAGGAACGGCGGATCTTCTGGAGAATTGGGTTTCGAGCCTGGAGCCCTCCGGCCCCGAAACTGAAACCTTATCGCTATGCCGCTGAGGCCGTTTAGAATGGCTAACAGAAAAGAACCTGAAGCACAATAATAGCGAAATCAAAAAGAAGCTTTAATCGGTAATTAGAAAGTAAAACGAAAATATTTTTTTCCAATTACTTAAAAAGAATCAGTTTGAAGTTGGTGCAACAAAATATTTCACTTCACAAGTCTTATCAAATAAAGTAAAAACCATTTCACTGAATGAGGTTTTAGTTGAACATTTAAAAATGTATGTAATATTAAAACTGTGCAAGTGAAATTCTACTTTGGAGTTTATGTATCAAAGAAAGCAAACTTCGTTAACCACAGCTTCAAAAATAGAAAAAATATTTACATGATTAAGCGATTTGATAACAGAATTAAATTAGTTTGATTTTTATAACAATGAAAAGTATTGTTGCAAATCATAAAAAAAAATATTGTTTTAAAAAATTGTTGAAATCAAAGGGAAAATAATAGCGAATCACAATATAGCGATAATTAATACTTTGGTAGCGGGTCTCGTAAAAATACGATTTGTTTTGTTTTTGGATTAACCCAACGCGAGTTTCCTTATTCAAAAATTTGAATTCCGTATGTGAGAGTGAGGTAAAACCGGATACCTTGGTTCTGGCTCCATTAATTCTCTTTTCTAGAGGACAGATTCAGAATTATTCTCTACTAGTCAAGAAGAAAGACTGGCCATAGAGGCTGTGTTGTTGCTATTGAATTCACTGCGACTGTGAAGATGCTTTTGTTTTAGCGGGAACTGTTAGAGTTTTTGCATAGCATATAAGGAATCACTTTTGCTGTGACTATTCCTTTCTTTTCATGACTGAATTCTTTAAAGAAAAATTCAACACGAAAGTGGAAAGCATTAGGGGTTTTTAGAGAGAAAGGGAAGGAAAAAGGGTATAATTCTTAACAGCTTATACGTATCGAACGTTTTAATGTTAATGTTAAAAAATATATAGAACAACGCAGCGCATTGTATTTAGATATTAGCTAAATAACGTCGAAAATATGAACAGTACATTCTTGAAATTTTTATAATTTTTTGAAACTCAACCATCTATTATGTGTATGAAAATTTTATTCATGTTAATAGATTTTTTACTATTAGTGATTTATTATATTAATAACAACTTTTTATTGATTTATAATCAAGTTGAAAAATATTATAGAACATTTTTGGTTAAATCGTATTTAATATATATTAAAGCACCGTTTATACGCCTTTCAAGGGACTGACGAATAAATGAAAAGACGTATAATCGAAATGAATTACAATGCATAATACGAATGCATCGGGACTGTGATGAAACGACCTATAAATATAATCGATGTATAAATGAGAAACGTATAAACGCCGCTTTACTGTACATTGTTTCACCATATCTTTCTGCATGGGTAAGAACAGAATGTCTTCTTTGCAAATCCTTTATGGAGATGTTTGGAATCTTTTTCACTTAAATTTTGGTTTTGTAATAGAGTATTGTACATATTGTAATCTAGTAGGATTCGTTTCCATAAAAGATAGCAATTTCCTAATGATAAAAAGTGAGGAAATAAGTACTCTAATTAATTTTCAAATTTGTCCTTTTTTGATATTAATTTAAAGCAGGTTTGACCTTATTTTGCTATTTTGAACATACAACCCTGATTACTAAACAGCGTGGCGTATTCAAATTGGAGAGTGCTATCTGGACTGTATTTAATTACTTCTTTAATACATTGTACAAGTATATATCTCCATTATTCTTTTAACAAATTTTTTCTGTCTAATAAAGTTGCCTACTCAATTAATTCAAGCGTAAATTGAATAATTCTCTAAATTAACCGCATTGCATTTATTGTCTTCCATGCTCTTCTAGCCAAGTTCAACTTGCTTCCAAAGACCTCCCCCCCCATTAAGAATCCTTCCCATAGACTTTAGTCTATGATCCTTCCTCTATAACTGAGCTGATGACTTACGGGTTCAAAGTGTACGCTGTTCGCGCAATTCTATGGAACCAGATGCATTCGTAATGAGAATAATTTATTCCATCACCCTGTGAGACTAAACAAAATATTCTCATTTCGATTCGAAACGTATGTAAAAATGATCCAAGTCATAAATTTTCAACACCTTCCCCCCTCCCAGACCTTTCAAAAAAACCCTCCGCTATCGGTGATTAACGGCGATGATTGACGGATTCCAAGCCCATTCGTCCATTTCTATGGAACGCAATCTGTTCGTCTTGAAAAATTTCCTCAAACACGCAGCAAATCGTAAACTATCTGTTTTAATCATGTTCTGTTCGCCAAGTGTATACGCACCTTAACGTTCTTTCAGTTTGGACAAACAAGACATTTAAAAAATCGTCTGCTGCAATAGCAGATTTCCTTAGCCAGGAAAAAACCGTTGATGTCAAAAAGAACGTTAAAAGTAATTTATCTTTTTCTAAGGGCGAAAGGTCGCTATTTTATTTATGAATTCGAATTTTCACTTTCAATTGGCGCCATTGTCATACTGTTCGATATTTACGATTCTAGTGTTCTAATTAATTTCCTGCTATTATCTTCCTTGTTAATTGTTTGCCTTGGTACAATCGAAGCGTACCGTTGAGGAGTATTTTTAACCGTTACTGTTCGAAAGAAAGAACAGTTAGTTCCTTTGAAGTAGCTTTAATTGAGCTACCGCTGGTTCAGTGCATTTAGTGTTAATTGCTGTAAAAAGGACGTTTGAATATAACTGTCCGTTACAAAGCACTGAAAAACGGTTAAAAGTTGCTCTTTTGTCTTTTTCTCTGTTACACCTCTTTTATTTAGATAAATGAAAGTGAGGTCAGTGGCCTCTTTCGAGGGAAGAAAACATTAAAGAATATTTTGTCTTTATTATTTATTCATTTTTTTCAATGTAATGGTTTAATTGTCGAGTCGTCGCGACAGTGTCTTAATAATAAGAAATTCAGTCGACGTTTTTTCGCTGGACTGAAAAATACGTTACTTAACGACGGAAAAGACATTCATACTCAATCTAACCATTCGAAAAAGACATTAAAAAGATTTCAAAAGAAATTATGATTCAGGCCTTGACTTCCGGGGTTTCATTCGTTTCAAAACGTCTTCTCTCGTCTTTAAATTAGTGCTGCTACGTTTAGATAGTTAAATGGAAGGATAAATCATTCACTTGAATCTTGAAGCAGTGAAAAGATCCGGGGCTAATGGGCTTCGCAGCCCCCCCCCGAGCTAGACCAGAATTCTTTATTTTATTTAAAATAAAACTACAGCTGTTTTTTTTTCATAATCTCCCTTTCAATAAAGTGAAAACATTTCTTCCTGGTTTTTGACAGGCTCGAAAGTTTTCCCACTTTTTTAGTCATTTTACTCGTATTTGCAACGTTGACACGGTCAAAAACATGTTTTTGCTAGTTATTTCATTGTGTTCTTTGTTAAATTATAGAAAGTATTGTAGTGTTCTTTATGATTCTTATTGTCAGGTGAGGCAGGTCAAGTTAAAGTGTTTTGGCTTACATAAGCCATAAGATTTGACATTCGTCACGACGATGCGAAACTTTTTATACCTCAGCCCCCCCCCCCCCCCGACCCAAATCCTTGTTTCTCCGCTGTCTTGAAGTTTTGGAAATATAAAAGCAGATTGTTTATAAGAGTTTACGTGAAAGAAGTACAAAATATAAAGCTTATTTTTATGATTTTGAAAGGTTAATAATAATTAGATACTCAAATTTTTATTTAATGCATACGATGAAAAAAATAATTTTTTAGCCACCCTTTTCTAGTTTTAAAATATTCGCCGTTCATCCTGATTTATGAAATAAGGGTTGGGCATCAGCTATTACGTGCTTAAAATGTTTACAATCCATAAAAACTGAATATTTTTGTGTGTTCCAAACATTTAAATATATAAACGTAGCAATGGAAATTCTGAAAAAAAAAAAAATGCCTATTAACCGTTGAGCTTTTTTTTCAAAAGTTGAAAAAACTATTCATTGCCAAATTTTTGATGGAAAGTTTCAAAATTTTGAATTTAGTAAAGCTTTAATTTAAAATTTTCGCATTGAATCCCCTGAATTTTTAAATTTTCTGAACATTTAACTAGGGGTGTAACGAATATTCGGCCCTTTTGCCGAATACTATGCAGATATTCGGCAAAATATATTCAGCATAATAATTTTTTTAGATGTGTTTTTAAATACACATTTAACAAAGAATATTGCAGGATTTCATTTCAGAATACTTATTATCAAAAAATCTCCTAATATTTAGCCAATGTTAAGTTGCATAGGTGTATTTAATAAAGTTGCATATAATTTTTCATTGCGAAGCCTGAAATTATTATGCAAGGACAATAATTTGCCAGCATTCTCAGGAGGAAGTTTGGTTTTTGGTTTCATGCCTATACAATACTGTCTAGGGATGTAGCGAATATTTAATACATATTAGACCTATTCGTTCCTTTCCCAGACAGTGGAGGCGAGTCGGGGTGGGGTAGGGGGTCGTTGACAGTCGCCCTCTATTTTTTCAGGGAAAAATTTAATTTTTATTTCATTTTAGCTGCTTAAAACTGTTTGTCATTGTCATGTTCTGCAATGATGACTCTTTTATTTCTTTGAAGAAATCTCAAAATAATGATGGTTTCTCATTTCTCAATATTGGAATTAAAGTATTTAAAATATTACAACTATACATAAAAGCATTAACATTTTTTTTAAATATACAAATAATAAAAAATCAATTTATTTATTCTTAATTTTTTTGTATTTTAAATTTGAAAAATATTTCATTTGCAATCAAAAGTGAAATTTTTTTTAAAAATTTGGTATTCGGCCTGAAATTTGGCCGAATATTCGGTATTCGGTCGTTCGGCCAAATCACTGTTCGTTACATCTCTACATTTAGCATATGTCTCATTAATATGTAAAAATAAAAATACAATAATTTAATATTTTTTTGAAAGTATATTTCAGTATTGTCGAAATTTTCATGACAGATTTTGCTTATACAATTTTGTGAAGAAGATGTAGTACAAAAAATTTTTTTTTCATTCCATATTAATTTTATTGGCAGTATATGAAATCAAATTGTTCTGTAGTATGATTGTATGATGTGTAAAGTATGATTCTGTCTATTTTGTTATATTATACATTAGTAGAAAATATTGAATATCTAAAAAAGGCGAAACAAGCAATAATAGAAGCAATTTAATTGGCGAGGTAAGAGATTTTAAGCCCTTCTTTTCATACGTCGTTTAAAAGACTGTTTTTAATTTCTTCTTTGTGGATAAATGTTTTTCTTTCCAATATATTCCGGGATAGGTTCAGGCCTTAGAGGATATTAAATTCAGACCTTAAAGTCTTTTTTCTCTACAGAAAACCTATTCTGGTTTTAAATCTGCATGGATGAATGGCCTCTGATGACGTCACCCACCGTATTCTTACTCCTCATCGTTGTTTGTTATTATTTTTGTATTTTTAACTCTTTCACAATTAAATCTTCCCTTAATTCGTATTTATATCTTAGTAGAAAATATCTATTCTATTGAATATGTTATATGCTTCATTCACTATTTCTGGAATAAATGTTTTATTTATTTAATTTTGTATTTTGTTCTCCCCCCACCTCCCAGCAGCGTCCTCGACTGGAGTCGAGAAAATCTGGTCACTTAACAACATTAAAATGTCCTTTCCGTACTGGTTTTCTTCTTGGTAATTACAGTTCTTTCTTGACAAAAATTTCCCAACTCCCTCCGGTGTGTGAAAGACTGCTATAAAACTAGCCGCATCATTTCCCTAATTTAATCACTTCCTTAAATAATTAAAATTGATTGAAGTGAAGTGTTATCTTTAAACTGGTTCGACAGTTCGGTCGCAGGTGAATAGGCGCACCGAGCTTTCCTGGCACCTTTAGGATTGAAAACCAGTCTTCGGTCACTTGTGACGCACTCATTAGACCTTGACTTAATTTTTTGAGTTTAAAAACGGAAAGAGATTCAGCTCGAGTTTAAGGACGAAATGTGTGCTTTGCTTATGTAATAAGTAACCTGAGGTAATCAGGGGCAATTAAAAACATTTCTTAAGATGGGGTAGGAAATAAACATCTGAAATTTTTGCTTATTTTAATAAATATATTTTATACAAGAAGAGAATATAGATATATTTTATACTTTTAAAAGCCCCAAAGATTATTAAAATTTCAGTTAATTGGAAATTAAGTTTCCGTGGTATTTTTTGAAAATATGTATTATCTTAAAAAAACTATTTTTACACCCTTTTAAAATTTAAAAAATTAGATTTTCATGACACAAATTTCATTTCGCTTCAATTCGTTGACTCATTTACGTTCGTATTCGTTTTTCATCACTCATTTTAATAATTTTTCAAAAATTAAATTGTGTATAAACTTCACAATTTGTAACGCTTTTTTTTATTGGTCAAGAACAAGAATATATAAGAACTGTTGCTAGCAGATCACATTAGTAGAATTCTGGATGAAGACTAATTTTATTATTTTTTTATTCCTATTTATTTTAACGCTTTTTCTTAATGAAAACTTTACTATCTAATTAATTGTCCCTAAACATCGCTCCAAACTATAGCGGCTGAAAACACCGGATTATAAGAGGGGCCGGATAACTGAGTGTTTTCTATACATACTATACTATGTGAAGTTACAATTTTTATGTCGATATAACATTCTATAGACCTTTCCATGATAATAAAAATCAGATTCATACACTGAGATATTAAAGCTGCAATTAATTCGAGGGACCATATTTAACTCTATAAAATTGCTTCGGAAATATCTCTTTCCAACGAAAATTTGTTCAACTGAATGATATGTTCGTTCCAAGGCGCATTTTTATTACCTGTCTGTCTATGTTGTACCACCTGTTTATTCAACATAGTATCATTCCGTGGACTGAAATATTTATTTTTGTCACTCTGTATGAAATGTAGGTTTGTGGAACTTGACATTCCGCATCATTTAACCACCGATCTTATCCACGAGCCTCCCGTGTTGTGCATAAAGAACACGAACTTCTTCTGTGGAATGGATGCCGCGCGCGCCCCATCAGCTGTGACAAGACGCGAGCGTGCTGTCTAATGTGCCAAAAGCCTTCCATTTTTGATATCTCCTCAGAAGCCATTGTCGAGTGCGATGAGCCGTTAAAATGGAACGGTGTTTTCATTGCGTTATCTCGCAAAGCGTGTTGGGTCATTGTAATGGCTTGTTAGAGAATGGAAATAAACGGTATCGATGAGGTGTTGTCTACTCTTGGTATGTCACGAATATTAGCGATTAATTTCGTTGACGCCGGTGGCAGCTGGTCGAGTGAAACTGGTACGGGATGTATGTTTTGTGTGAAGTTCATCTGTTCATTTTTGAACGCGTTTGGCAGATTCCTTATAGGATTTCTATCTATTGCAATGGTTCTCACGACACGACTCATGGAAAATTTCTGCTCTCTTCTGCGATTATGATGCCCAGAATATACAGTATGCCCGCTAAAGTTCGTTGTCACCCCAATAATTTCTGAACGGCAAGAGCCATAGTCATAAAAGTGGGGTCTAGGTATAGTAAAGTTGCCATGCGCTTCGCAAGGTAACCGTTTGCAGCGCCACTTGGCTGCAAAATACGGAGTTCGGTTCTTATCTCAAAAACGGTACGATTTACGGGGAAAAAGTCAATTACAAAGTTGTTCAGCATCATCTATTTAGTAAGAGAAGACACCTTCCGTACAGTAATGTTAAAAATAGAAGGCGTTAAATGCATATTTGTTTGTTTCGCATCTCCCAAAATTGTAACGCGACATAATGCAGAAGAAAAGAGAAAGGAAGGACGAAATATCCGATTTTCTAGAGGATTTGCCGTTGAGTGACCTCTGGAATGTATGGTTCCAACACGACGGACAAGGTATCAAGTGTCCAACATTACATTCGGGACACATTCCAGCAACAAGTCATCGGGTATGGTGGTTGCGTAGAATGGCCTCCACGTTCACCTGACCTGAACCCATTGGACTTTTTTCTGTGGGGATATATCAAACAGCGAGTGTATGCAACCCCTCCACCAACATTGCAGGAACTTCGAAACCGTATTACGGATGCTTGTGCCAGTGTGTAACCTGCCATGTTGTACAATGCGGTGCAGCGGGAAGTGCAGTTCCATGTCCAGATGTGTATTGTTGCTGAAGGACACCATTTTGAGCATGACAGATAGATGAGTCTCATTTCCGGCAAGTGCAGTTTTGTTCAACGCGATCAAACAAATGTGCGATTTGTGCTTTTCATCTGTATCATTTTTGTGCGCAAGATGTTTTTTTTTGTAATAAATCGATGACGCAGACCAACTTTGTAATTGGCTTTTTCTCCGTATTTCGTACCGTTTTTAAGATAAGAACGCTAATTCCGCTAGGTGGCACTGTAAGCGGTTTCCTTGCGTAGCGCATGGCAACTTTACTATACCTAAATCCACTTTTATGACTATAGCTCTTGCCGTTCAGAAATTATTGGGGCGACAATGGACTTTAGCGGGACAATGTACACATATATAAGACCATGTTTTCTTGTATGGCAATTTTGATTGGATTTGATTCGACGAGGCATATGTTGTAGGCAGGATGAAAGTCTCCGCCTCCCTACATGTGCCATCCAACTCAAAGGGGATGGAAATGATGGAGTGGGTGGTTGAAATTTTCATTTCCCACAACTCCCTTACGATTTAAGATAGACAGATAATTCAAATAGGCTAATTATTGTCTCATCATAACGATCAAATTTTGTGGTAAAAACTTTTCGAGAGCTGCAACAGTTCAGAAGTGATTTTGAATCCCTGACGTGTCTGTTTTTTTAACCGATGCTTGTGACACATCGTTGAAAGGCTTTCATCGGTTGCCGTCTGTTCCACCCTCTTTTATCACCATAGTTCCTTATGAAATTAGAGAGGAAATGGTGGAGGGGCGAAATTTTCATTTCCTTATGTCTCTGGGCAAGCGGAATCTATCCTCACCCTCGGGCTAGCCGAGAATTTTTTTTTGAATTACTTTTAAGTTTCTGAGGCAGGGATGAACGAGGAATATTCGTTGTTTAAAATTATTTATCTGTGCTATACCACGGTAAATTTTTTTAGACGAAAGAGCCAAATCCTGTTCCTCTTAACAATTTTAAAACCATATACATGTAACCATAGCCATATATATGTGATAAATTATTTTTTAAGATAACGCAATAGTATACAGTAGAGTCTCGATTGTTCGAGTTTTCCATAAATCCGAGTTAGTGAAAAAAAATCATATTTGCTCCAAAATAATGACCAACACGTGAAAGAATTACTACATCTGGTTTTTATTGTTGTTCGACGGGTCATATGTCCACTGCGGACCCCGAAACCACCTGCAGAAATGCCCCCTCCCAAAGAAAACGGAATATGTATAAGATCGATATATAGGAGCAATGTGCTTAAACAAAAAACAATTGACAATTATTTTAAGATATAATTAACGCCTGTTGCTATCAGCAGTTATGTTATAATATGTAAGAACATTTTTCATTTCAATATACTACACTGAAATTTAAAAATTGCTTTTATTTTCATTTATTTATTTCTTAAATTTTATGATTTCGATAGTTCGAGGTAGGCCCGGTCCCGTCCACCTCGAATTATCGAGACTCTACTGAACTTTGTTTTCCTGATCCAATCGCAAATTGATGTTTTATCTTTTCTTTCAATATAAATTCCTCAAGTTCTCCGAATAATAATATAACACCACACTGTAAAAAATTTCGTCGCAAAATTACGGGCAGTGACCGGCAGCCCAGGGTCCGTCCATTGCCCGTTAAAATACATTTTGCCCGTAAAACATTCTGACCGTGATTTTATGAATGTGGCCGTAAACCTATGGCCGTAATTTCCTGGCCACTGACCGTAAATTTGGAAGTTGACCGTATAAAAGTTCCCGTTACTTTCTGGTCAGTGCCCGTAATTTTGGAAGCTCACCGTATAAAAGTGTCCGTGATTTCCTGGGGAGTGCCCGTAATTTTGGAAGCTAACCGTATAAAAGTGCCCGTGATTTCCTCGCTACTGACTGTAAATTTGGAAGTTGACCGTTTAAAAGTACCCGTGATTTCACGGTTGCTGTCCACAATTTTGAAAGCTTAACCGTATAAAAATGGCTGCCATTTTCTGGCAACTGCTTACAATTTTGTAAGTTGTCTGTATAAAAGTATTCGTTACTTTGCGAATAGCTCCTTTTAAATCTGGAAGTTTTCCGAATAAAATTACTCGTTATGTTCTGGATTTCTGCTCACAATTTTTAAAAGTTGACCTAATAGAAGTAAATCTAACTTCTGACCATGACCTAGAATTTTGGTTCATGACCACATAAAAATGACCATAAATTTGAATGCTGACCACCTAAATTGCCCCTCAATTTCTGATCACGAATCCAAATTTTGAAATTTGCTCGTACAAAAATGCTTATTAATTTGGAAGTTAGCACCCAAAAAAAAGTGGAAATTGGTTCCTGACCCCTGCTCATATGTTAGGAGCCGATTGCAGTAAGAAGAGCCCATTATGGAGGTACTGTAGAGGTTTCTTCAAAACCAGTATATATATATAATCAGAAATAAATTAATTATACTCGAAAGACAGAAGCCAAAATCAAAATATCTTAAAAACTTGAATAAATTTTATGAAATACTTAGTACATCATTTCAATACGTGTAATAATGTAGAGGTATTATAGAACACTAAACTTTTAGTGTACAGTTAGTTACTTTATCAGTCATAAAGAAAAATTTAGACCAGAGACAATGTATAACTATGCAATAGGCATTAAGTTAATGACCAACTACTTCTTTTCCCTAAGGCTAAACTGTTCTTGTACCACTAGCCAAAGAAACAAAATTCGACTTTAAATTTAGTTTTTCTTTTTGGTTAAATATACTTTTCCATTAATGGAAAGCACAACATGTTAAATTTAACATAGTTAACCTCAACAAGTTCTCACTGTTCAGCCCACATGTTTAAAAACGCTCAGGTATGCACAATTATATAACATTGATCTAGTTGATATATGAATTCTTAAATCTTATTCACAATAGTAATGTAATAGAATGAAGAGGTATGATGCCCCACTCTTTCTCCAGTATACAATGAATTACAAACATAAACAGTGAACAGATATACAAATTATAATTGTATACGACAGATAAATTAAACATTAAATTATGAAATATAATCTTAAATCACTTAGTGAAATTATGTTCAAATAACAGGTAAAGCAATTCAATTGAATAAAAAACAATTTATTAAAAATATGACTTACAAAAAATATATACAGTCATTTATACACATAGACAAATTTAGACACATAGAAAAGTCATTCAATATAAGGTTAGGACGTCACCCGCCCCAGTCAGCAAATAAAATTGCCAGCTATGTTCCAGAAAAGTGTTGCGGGAGAAAACTAGATAGAGAAAAATAACTTTCAACTGCCCGGGGGGCGCGCCCCCCGGGAAAAGATACTTTAACCATTCTTGTTTTAAATCCGACAGAACTGTTCTAGTTATAAGCTGAAAAAATTGACAATAATAGTGTTATTAGAACGTTGGATCAAACTAATTTAAAAACAAAAATAACATTTCGATGGCAAAACAGACTATTTTTTAAAAATTTCTCGAAATGGAGGAAAATCATGTTCGTGGGTTCCAGAGGTACTTTCTCTACAAAGACTGTGCAGACAGGATCCAGCTGATAAAGATTTCCTGAAAGGATAAAATAAAAAATGAGACATTTTGGGGAGAAAGAAGGGGGGAAAAAACAGTAACTAGTTAAAATATGTAACACCAAACTCCATGCTTATAATTATAATGGAAAAAAAATGCACAATTTGTTGCAGGATTATGTTGCAAGATGAACATAATTATATTGAACTATTTGCAACCGATGTAAATTTGTTATGCATAAATATTATGAAGTGGAATCCGAAAATGAAAAATAAAAAGTTCTTGATAACACATAATCCCTTCAATATTCAAATATTAATATAAGAACTATGCATGCAAAGATAATTAAAGCACATCACAAGCTTCATAGGTCCATCATCAGGTACCACTAAACTCTTCAGTACAGAATCCATTGAGTAGGGAAATTCATGAAAAGCTAAAAATATTTCTTATGAAAGTAACCTCAGTTAAGAGATAAATATAATAAAATATATCCATAATGACTTCACTAAATTCTAATATATTTTCAAAATCTTATACAATATTAATGTATTAAAATCACTTCTTAAACCTCAGTTTTTTTTTTTTTTTTTCTTTTTTTACTGGGGTTTAATTAAATCTCACGTTTTGGCATATTTATTACTAAAAGAATATTTTAATCGCATTCACGCACCCACAGAAAATCATGATAGCGTCTTCTAGGCACCAGAATTTGCCCTAAAACACTTACGTAATTTACTAAAAATAATTATTATTCCCTTCACTTTGATCACGTGTCTATATGTTAATCCCCCTATCTGAGAGAACGCATATATTTTCTGCTCTCTTTTGACTTGCAACTTTCATACAAGATGTATGTATATTCCGCTACTCTCCCATAATAAATAAAAAAATAGTTAATAACTCAGCCTTTCCTTACTTAATGACTACAACAACGAAATCATTTTATACATTTATTTTTAAAATCAATCTTAAAAACTACACTCTTATTATTGAGCTGAAAAGCGGATTTCCTTATTTTAATTATTTTCTACTTTTTAATCTTATTTAAAATTTATTGTTATAGGTATTATTAAATATTATATTGACTTTTCTTAAATTATGGAACAAAATTTACCTACGTTAAGCAATCAATTCATAACCGAGTTCTGAAAATATTAAAATAGTTTATTGTCAGCAAGAACACACAAGTGTACAAAATTTCAAATTGCACTAGGAAGTGAATGAAAAATGAATTTTATTTTCACAAAAAAGAAAAAAGCCATGTTAAAAGAAATTGTAAAAATATGACAATATTTATGACAACCAAAGAATTAATACTTCAAAAAATTAATACTCTTATTTTTATTGTTTCCCAAACTTGCATATTATTTTGTGATCTTGTGTGTTTTGTGCTATTTCAACATCCAATTTGCTTTATTTTTGTTGTTCAACTTGTGATGAAAATATATAGAGCTTTATAGTAATGTAATTTTGCCAACTCATTATTATTTGTATGTATTTAATCTACCACTATTACGTTGTGCAGAAAGTAACATGCACTTAACATGTTCTTCCATGACTAAGCAAACAAAGTTTTTTGACGCGTGAATGGAAGAACATGTTAAGTGCAAAAGATTAATTTTCTCTATAATTAAAAAAGCTATAACCATGTCAATAAACATAAAACATTTTGAATGGTTTCTCGTCACAAAAGTGCCGGAACAGCAAAAATCGAGTGAAAAAATATAAAAAAAAAATGTAACCTCTAAACTTTAAAGCTCGTTTTCTGAAATTCGCTTAATTGTCACTTAACATGTTCATCCACTCAGCTCTTCAAATGCACCCTTCCATAGTGATGCAATATCTGTTTTCAGAATTTATGACACTTTTATAGTTTTCAGCTCAATTCTACAAGAAATCTAACGGTAAGAAATTCAATTAAAACCATGCAAGAACTAACAAATTCACAAAAAATCTTGACCTTTACAATTTTAATTCTGATGTTTACTATCTGCCTCTTAAGTTTGCTGAAAAGTAATTTAAACAGTAGCAGAAAACTTTCATCTTATTATTAAAAATAAACATCATTAAGTGTAGTGACATAAACTTAAGTGATGAACTCACCAATGCAAGCAATAAACGGAGTTACTGGAGCTTCATTCTGCACCTCATGGAGGCTCTTGTTTTCCTGCAAAATAAATCCACATAATAAAAATACTTTCATAAAAACTGGTAAAAATTTGGTTCAAAAAATGTAACTACGCAGTAATAATTCATGCATATCAACTTGAGAGTAATATACATTTGGCAATTCATATTGCATAAATATATATGTATACATACATATTTACAGATATTTCTACTCCGAGAAGCAACACAGACTTGAGCATGCAATTAAGTAAAGGTTAAATATTTTATGTCCATGACATTACAGATAACATTAGTATGACAATTATGAAAACATGCAACATATGATTGAATAATTTATCATTCTCAGTACAAAACAAAATTTTCATGCTACAATAATTACTACTCTCTCTGTATAAAACATGCAACATCTGATTATCAATAATCTCTGCAGAACAAAACATGCTAAGTAAACTTCAAAAACACACATTACTTTACAACAACTACAGTATAACATTAAAATATTGGGTACTTTTCTGTTAGCCGGGTGCAAGCGAAAAATCGCCAAATAATGTAGAATTCCGCCAAACTTCTTACAATCATTCTCTGTGTCATTTGCTTCGCTTGGCGACTTGGCTCGCGTTTGGTTCACAATTGGCGACATTTGCGCCCGGCTAAAAGAAAAGTACCAAATATTGGCTAAAACTGCCTAACGGAAGTAAATCACACGCAATGAATAAGGAATGAAGCAAGTATGCACCCTAAACTTCAGGTTAATGTCTACTTATTCAATAATTCTCATGTCTTAAATGAAAATCAACCATGTTTTGAAATATATCCTATAATCTTAAATATTTATTCCAAGCTAAAATTTGTATGTATCTTAAGATTAATTAAGTAAATCATATAGCATGAAAACATGCAACATATATGATTGAATAATTATTAACAATTTCAAAACTATCTGTATATAATATTAACACAAGGAAATCTGACATTATGAATATTAGAATGGCATTGACAGTGCTCAACATAATTTTTAGTTTTGAGGAAATTTTAACTACACACTGTGCAAGTGAACATCACGGTCAAAATTGGTTTTTAACACTGAAACTATCTGCAGGGGCACAACAGATGCATCTTGGTATCAGGTATTATCCGAGAACAAATGAAAGATAATTACTCTTCAACAGTGGCGAATCCAGGGGAGGGGCTATCTGGCTGCAGCCCCCCCCCAGAGCTAAACCAAAAATCTTGATTTAATTTAAAATCACTACAACTGTTTGATCTTAGTTTTCATTTAAAAAAAATAGTAATAAAATAGTGACAACATTGTGCTTTCTGACTTGACAGGCTCGAAAATTTTCCACTGTTCTATTCATTCCACTCGCACTTGTAGCGTTGGCGCGGTCGAAAACATTTTTTTGGCTAGTTATTTCATTGTATTTTTTATTAAATTATCGAAAATATTGTAGTGTTCTTTATTATTTTTATTGTCAGGAGAGGAAAGCCTGTAAAGTTAAAGTGTTTTGGCTTATATAAGCCATGAGGTTTGACATTCGTCACTACGATAAAAATTTTTTATGACCTCAGCCCCCTCCACACCCGAATCCTGGATTCGCCACTGCTCTTCAATGTGTATACATGTGCACAATGGACTCGGTACATAAACACACACATACTTATATATGTACAAATATACAATAGGTATACATTATAGGAGTAAAGAAATTTTTTTAACTGAAGCTTCTTTTTCATTAATTCCCTGTATTGAGCTGAATAATACAAGAAAGCTAATATTTACAATTCATGAAAATAAATATGAATGCTAACCTGAAGGAAGAACACAGTAAATAGTCTAAAATGATTAAATCGTACATATTTGTACTTTGGCACAACACTTATTAGCTCATACTTTAACAATCAACAGATAAAATAAAGACATTAAAGGTAAAAACACAAATCGTTAGAAATAAAGTTAAAATAAGAATAAATATTCCGTTTGAGATTTTGGGGCAAATTTTTGAAAATTTACATTGCAGTAGCTAATTCAAAAAGGAGACCACATCTTGATGAAATTTTGATATTTTTCCCAAGTCTATATCAATAGCACACAGAGTGTGTTGATTTCACATGGAACGACCCAAAGAGCAACCAAAATTTTGAACAGAATTTCAATTTTTTTTTTTCACTATAGAATGCTAATTATAATCGAAATTAGTGTAAAGAATATAACATGGTTTCAGAATATAAATTGTAAACTTTTGCTACGGAAATTTTCAAATTTGTCTCGCAAAATATTATTTTAACATATAAAACATTAGCGAGAAATTAACACATATAATAAGCAACTGTCTATTGCTGAACAAATTATTCCTCTCCCGTTATGATTATTTCAATTTTGGGGTGACATGAAATTCGAAAAAAAAAAAAAAAAATAGAACTCTTAAACAAAAAAAAAATTGTTCTTCAACTTACATACTGCAATAATTACCATCAACAACAGCATTTTAATATAAACAACAGAAATCTAACATCTAATGGCAAATCTTAAGAAATATATTTCATCGCAGTAATCACTAAGCTATAAGCAGTCCACTGCACATTACGTTTGAAATAACGAAATACTAAAAATAAAACAAACTAAAGAAACAACAGAAAGCTAAAGAATAATATAATTATCTCACCTTCTAATTAATAAGGACTTGATCCAAAATTTCCTCGGGAAAGTCAGGCATTGATGACAAAATGTCGACAGAAAATGTGGTCAAAGGCGTACATTTTTTCCCGCTCAATCTTCAGGTTGGTATACGTCATCCCGATTGACCAATGAAAAGCGTCCGTGATAACGGAAGGGAAAATTACTGTATTTGACCGTAAAATCAGAAACATCCTAACAACAATATAGGGGTTATTCCCGTAAAAAGGGAAAAATGGCCGTTGACCGTAAAAATGATGGGCAGATGGCCGTGAAATTACGGAAATTTTTGAGAGTGCACAGCATACCCCCGAACTCGGAGCCTAAACAGCTCCCTGTCGGTTGGATGGGTACGTGTGAAACTTTATTGAAAAAAAAATACATCATGAGATATAAAAACACATAAAAGGGAACATAATTATACATGGACAAAGAAGAATATAATGAAAAGTACATAGAGGGTTACAATCCGAATATAATTTAAAATATATGGAAGAGGAGTTATCATATGAGTGCATGGAGTTACCTATCAATAATATCTTCTCATGTTCTGGATAATCATGAATCTGTTACGTTCACTCTCACATACTATCAAAATCCGTAAACCGTGTCTTTGTCCCATCTGCCTTCGATATGGCACGACGATGTAATTCTTAAGATGCCCCTCCCCGCCACACACAGCTGTGTATATTGTTGCAAAAAGTCTTACTGTGGGTGTATGGTGTAAACAGCCCAACACGCAGGATAATAGAGAATGAAGGTTTATTTACCAATATGCAGGAAAACACATAGCGCAGGTACAGGAAACAATAGTTCTTGCACAGATTACCAATGTAAATAGACAACAGTTCACAGGTAATGACAGTTCAGCACTTTGATATTTAACAGCACAAACAGTCAGCAAATAACTAGTAACGACAATAACAGCTCAGCTCACCAGCTTGCACAGCGGATAGAACTACAAAGACGTTCGCGCTCCAAGGCGATCAACAACAACCTCTGATACAGGCGCCGTCCTTAAATATTCTCTCCGACAGGCCGTGACGTCACATGGGGTTTTCTCGTGTATTCCCTTTCCTAGCAAAAATATCAAGAAAAGGGTTGCATTTTCGGGAATCATCTATTTGTCCCAAAATGGTCGCCAAGGTCAGGGGTGCCATAACAGTCGCTGAGGTCACTCCATGCTTAACCTTGTAAAACTCTCTTCCCAACCATAAGACTTGCATTGCTGGGAAGCGACTTTCCATGTTTCTAACAATATTTTCTCAGGAAGTAATTGGAAGTATCGATTGTAACATTTGCATCAGTGTAAATGTCGTTCAACTCCTGTTCATACGCGATGACGAAATCCTTAATGTGTTAGAAATACAGTGTGAAAGTAAAAAATAGTAAATCAGGGTTCCCATGGTCCTTGAAAACTCCTTGAATTTTATTTGCCTTGCTGAGGGCAGCCCTGGGAAAGAACTTGATTTTTCGTTGGGTCCTTGAAAAGTTCTTCAAAAATAAGCAAAATGTCCATCCGCTATTTTTTGGGACAGAAGAGAAAACCAGTTTGTGACTTGGTTTTGTCTCGAGAATTCCACCACCAGAAAAAAGGTGTTTGTATGGGAATGCTGTCAATCATCAATCTTTTCTCTCTTTGTATATTCAAAGACAGCTTAATTTGACAATACAGTAAAAGCTACAGAGGTTATTTTTCTGTCAAGTAAAATAGTCCTGCAATTATCCTAATATATTTTGAAAGTAACCGATATATTTGAACACAAGTTTGTTTTAAATACCAACAACCGATTTTTCTCTGCAATGAAATCTGTTACCAAAATGCATGTTATTTAATTTCATAGACCCAGGGAAGTATGTGTTCATGTGAACACAATAACTCAAAAATATAAATAGCTAGATGGATAAAATTTGGTATCAAATCAAATTTTGTATTTTAAAAATAAAAATGCAAATGATTAATCTGATTTAAATTCAGTTGCGTTTTTATGTCCAAAATATGTAATTTTATGGCCCTTGTATTTTCTTAAAAAGGTCCTTGAAAGTTGTTGAATTTTTTCCTCAATGAGTGGGAACTCTGCAAATACGTAATTATATTCATCAACGGATTCCGTGACTACCACTTTTGGACGATTTTACACCGGAAAGGGGTGTCAGGCATTGAGTCATATGAGCGCATTTCCGGAGTTCTTTGTTAGATCACGCTCAGTAAAATGTAAACATCACCCTTCCATTCTTCACTTTCCCTCTATTTTGATGAAAATAACTCCGCCCGGCGCATGCGCAAAAGTGCGGAGGGTTTCCGAATCCGTTGGTAAACAATACATACGCTTATGCATCCGAAAGACAGAAAAAAACTCATTTGATCTAAATGAATAACGATCAAAACACCACAGAAACGAATCAGTGTCTGCTAATGCATTTGACATTGCTTTCGTTGGGTGAGGTCACCGATTTTGTGTAAAAAAGCAGACTGGGAAGTAAAAGTAATGTTAGAGCGGATAAGCCATGGGGAAAAAAATGCAGCGTTGGATGGACTCCCTTTCATCTCGTGTTCAGTGACTCGCGTCCAGTCAGAGACAGTCTGACGAGACGGACCAGTAGCATTTGGGACGTAAATTCAGACGAAAATTAGCCGCTTATTTATCATTTTTGTCTTCTTCTTCTGAAGCTCAGTTGGACCGGGAGATGCGATGTAGGTGATTCGTGAGAAAGTCCAGGAGAAATTCAGATTTAGAAACGAAAATTTTTTTGTGAAACGATCACAGTAGATCAGTGGTGAATCCAGGGGAGGGGGCTATCGGGCTACAGCCCCCCCCCCCGAGCCAAGCCAGAATTCTTGATATTATTTTAAATCATTAAAACTGTTTTTTCTTAATTTCCCTCATTAAAAAAATAATAAAAACGTTTCAACATTGCTTTCTGGCTTGACAGGCTCCAAAATTTTGCTACTTTTGTAGTCATTTCACTTGTACTTGTAGCATTGACGCGGTCGAAGACATTTTTTGGCTAGTTATTTCATCGTAATTTTTATTATATTATCGAAAGCATTGTATCGTTCTTTATGATTCTTATTATCAGGTGAGTAAAGTCTGTAAAGTCAAAGAGTTTTGGTTTACCTTGAGGTTTGACATTCGCACGACAATACGAAATTTTTATGACCTCCCCCCCCCCCCCCCTGACCCGAATCCTAGATTCGCCACTGCAGTAGATGATCATTAAACGAACATAATCCGGTCAAAGGCGTGTTCGTTAACCGATCATTTATTTGCCGTAAATTTTTATGGGAATTTTGATTAATTTGTTTTCGAAATTAAAAAAAATGAATTACACATTTTATAATTCCTCGCTACATTCATTGATAGGTAACAACAGTGATGCATATCTCTCGTTTCGATTTTTTGGTGAGCACAGTTCTTGAAAGTCTACCCTGTTTTGGCCCCATTGTAATACCAGTTTTTCTTAAATAGAAGGTCATAAAGGCAATTATAGAAATCAACTACGTAGTGCACAAAAAGGTCATTTATACAATTTTCAGAATCACATCCCCAGAAACCATTCACAGACGCATAACACTACACACTTCTCACGCACCATTTCTTTTAAAATTTGGATTACCGCCCTCATATGTTTGCCTGTCGAGTTCGCTGCTGCTCTTGGAAGCCCTAAGGTACTGAACTTTTATTTATTATTCTATACTACTCTGGCACTAACAGATGGCAGTAAAAACAGCATCGAAAAATGCACCATATTTCACAACCAAATTTTGGTACGTGGGGAAAAAAAATTATGTTGTCTTAATCATAATTCTTCATAGCATAGATTTACGTAAATAAAGTTGTTGAAGAACATTTTAAATAAATAACCTTTTTATTTTAAATAAATAACCTTTTTATTTTAAATAAATAACCTTTTTATTTTAAATAAATAACCTTTTTATTTTAAATAAATAAACTTTTTTCCAAACACTCAACTACCCAATTTCCAAATCGGTCTCCATCATATTTTGGAAATTGTAGACATTTATTCGAAATTTGCGTCATCATATATGGAGACTTTTTTTTGTACCCGCTATATAACTCATTAAATGTTTTTTAACATCACAAAGTTTGCAAATTCCTTACTACCTTGATCCGAAAGGCATTTTTGTCTCCTGTAATTTTAGTGTGTTTCAGTCTTGTGCATTGATATTTGAAATTATGTTTTCACGAGATCACTACTTTTCTGTTACTTTCTCTATGCTCCATTATTGCTTTTATTCTTAAAAACGGAGGTAGAAATTTGTCGTTTCTTGCGGATGGCCCTCTCTGAAAAAAAAAAAAATGGCAAGAAAAACTGCTTATCTCGGAAGTTTCCGTTCCCAATGACCTTTATTTACAGAAAACAATTTTTGCGTGTCCTCGGCCTTAAAAATGGACAATTGCGTACTAGGAATATTGCCAAATTTGGTAATCGGTTGAAGTGGCACTGCTTACTTGTTTTCTGCCTAATTTAAAGTCAATCAGTCTTATCAGCGTGCGGAAACAGAAAAATTCATAGACAGTAACTTCATGTACAGTGTTTTTACTTTCGTTATGTAATTAGTTGATGACGGACCATCTGTCGCTGCTGCTTCTTATATTTTATTTTACATCACACCACACACTTTTTACAGTATTTTCAGTGCACGGAATACTTTTTACCTTTTTAATGCTTAAATTGTGGGTTTCATTTGAGAGTTCCTTCACCCACGTCATTTATGAACTATAGCTAACTCATTTCTGCCAAATACAGGAGCGTAGGGTTGCCAGATCAAAATAAGGCCAAACCGTCTTTAAAATAAGGCCAAATTTGAAAATTTCATTAAAGCGCACATTTCCCCCTTATTTTGTTGTGAGAAAATGATTCTCCTTCATGAAAAGGAATCCCACTAGATTGACACATGCATAATATTGTTCTATTAAACTAAAATTTTTAGGGAATTTTTTTCTCCATGAGGGACTTGTAAAAGAAAGAAAAAGGAATTCTGCTCTGTCTGTTCTTGTCAGTATAAAATGTTCTAGAGAAATATATCAACTCTTGTTAAGAAAAACTTTCTATATTATTTTTCAATGTTCAAAAATTTATTAGAAATATACTAAAATTATATATTAAGAACCGTTCTAAAAGTTTTAAGGAAAAATAAAGCCAAAAAGAGGCCACTAATGAATTTAAAGCCAAATGAAAGTTCTTAAGGCCAATGGCTTTTAAAAAAAGGCAAAATTTCCAGAATTTGCCCTTAAAAAGGCCAATTTGGCAACCCTGCACGAGCGTCGCTTACTAGTTGGGCAAATGCGCAACATCCCATTCTACTTTGCAAGTGGCACGCATGCGCCAACGTACAGTAAAGCACCGTTTATACGTTTCTCATTTATACGTCGTTTCATCACAGTCCCGATTCATTCGTATCCATTGTAATGATAGAGTACTTCGTTTTTACGACGCAAAACTTCGGTTATACGTCGTTTACCCCGTTCATATAAATGTGAAAATTTCTTCCTTTCTACTATGTGAACTGTGACTTCCATGACTTTGAAATTATTCACAATTGATGAAATAATAGTAGAAAAATTGTCTGGTGCTAATTTAAGCGATGATGAAGTTATTCCACCTTTTTTTTAAAAGACGCAATAGACTGCAGACGTGCGCATGGATCGATGCCCTATTCCACCGGAATTTTATCGTGTATCTGGGCCTTGTGAACATAAACTCAGACCTATCGAACCATTAAAATCATATCAACATCATTCTGAGTCGAACGTCCTCAAACTGGTGTGGCATGAAAATCTGAAGAGGGGGAGCCACGTCAGGTGATTCTGACTATGGTACAAAATTACTAGGTCTGTGCAGTTGCGGATTTCGACAATATGAGTTCACAGGCGAAAAACGGGGCCCGCCCCCCAACGAATGCCGTAAATTCGATGTTAGCTTAGCGCAGCGAGAGACCCCTCAGGATCTCGAGGCACGAGGTGAGCATCTCTAGCGTCTGTGCAAAAAAAACCCTGTGGGTCTGTGCTGAAATATTCCTCGTGTAGCTTATAAGTTGGACGTTAAATATTTCAAATAAACTAGGGAACATACCCGAAGTATTAAAATAAACAAATATTTCATACTTGCCATAAGTGTTGTATAGAATGCTTGAATTTCAAGCATTGCATGAACATGAACAAAATACAACGTTTATCAAATAGACATAAATAACGAAAATTGTATATCTTCATGGAAATAGAAATCGTATGCTATAAATAAGGTTACTTGATAGATAATTTTTAAACATCTTGATTTTTAACTTAACCATACGGTAGCAAATGTGACACCGTAAATTTGGATGCGAGCACTTTATGATACTAATTTTAAATGACAGTGATGAAGAAAATCCTGATTTTTGGATTTTAAGTTAAATTATATCCTATTCTGATCACGAATCTGTTATTTAAATAATGACTGCAACAGTTACCATGATATAAAATACATTTATTGCAGCAGTTTCATATGATTTAACGAAGTCAGTTTCTGTGACGTCACAATCACGTGATGAACGTAACTGCGCATGTCATCTAACATCTACGTGCGCTTTGTCTTGTGCTATGCTCTGACATTCCCTCCTATTTCCTTTTAGTTTAGCTATGTTACGTCCCGTTTTGAAGCAACACGAGAGCTATTTTTGGACGGATGTCGTAATTTTGAAACGTGGACAAGGACGACACCTGAACTCTCCAAACTTCCGCACCACGCCAGCGGGAGGACGTTTGGCCCCCTACGTGTGATTTAGCGTGCAACAGGCCCACATATACGGCAGATCTTCGGTGGAATCGGGTTTCGAGCCTGCAACCCTCCAGTCCCGAAGCCGAAACCTTAACACTAGGCCACCGCGGACGCCGATTCTTGAATGAAATTAGCGCGGTGTGCGAGCTCGGATTGACACCATTTTAAAACAGCAATAATTGTTTAACGCCATTGTGGCAACTGTTTTTCAATTCTGCGTCATTGTCACGTGTCCTTGCTTTAATCGCGCAATCTCGTAATATTGCGTCAGACGTGGTTAAGGGGTTAACAAGAGGCTCTAATCTTCTGAATCAGTGCCAATTATGGAACTTCTTATTCTGTGATGTGAAATCTGTCATTGAGATCTGCCCTAGTTTATTCTTATTTTGCTGCATCCGCGGAAGTCTTCGAGGCTTTCGTTTCATTTTGACAGAAAATCGCCAAAGTGTAACTTTCATATTTTATTGGAATATGCAATTTTTTTCTTAACTTTCTTGCTTCCTTCTCACATCCTTTGAGTGGCCTCTTGAAAAACCTAAGTTCTATGCTTAGCTTATTCGTTAGTATTGACTTTGATCAAGAAAAAGTGGCGATTGCTCGGTTTAGGAACACAATACATCTACAAAAAGCCTTTTTTTGTATAATTTTGATCTGTTCCTTTGAAGTTTTAATTATACTTTTATTATATAACTCTTCTATTTTAAAAAAATCGAGTAGTAGCAGTGCTATATTTTGATTTATTGGTGTGAATGTGCGAAGTTGTTTAAAAATACAGTAAATGATAATGAAGATAATCCGTTCAAATACGTTATCCCCCACCCGAATAGTTCGTTAACGGAACATAGATTTATTAGATATTTTTGTGAGAATTTAATTAATTCGTTCTGGAGATTCAACAAATAAATTAAAAATTAAACAGTTTCTTACTGCTTTATTTATATGTAACAAATATATTGCGCACACAGTTTAGCACCAGATATGTTTTTTCCCCGTTTGTGGAGCGTAAACTCTTTCTAGTATATTTTTCTACACCACTATTCTATTTACACCATTTGCTGGGTGGTATATTTTTTGAACCGCCTTTAGTTGTAAAAGAACATGGTACCTTGTGTTTTTAAGGTCCGTCAGTATCCAAATATACTTATACTTAATATCAAGTATACTTACGTTGTATTTAAAGAATCTGTTAATGTTTCTTACTGTTAAAGAAGCTGTCAATTTTGATTGCTTCTTTGTATCAATTTGGATTGAGCAAATGTGCTCGTTCTTCGAGTGGTTCGTAATTAGAATTATTCGTAATTGACTATTCGGTATACAATTTCAAAATGTGCCATATAATTTAAAGTGGATCATATATATAATTTTCCATGAGCTTCTTTTATTTCCATTTTAGTTTCCTACACTATATTTTGCCCTACAGTTTTTGTTTCAAAATCAAAATTTCTTGAATATTTGTTCAAAATTTTAAAAAGTTCTAAAAATTTTAAAAATTCTTTAGAGACAACTCTATATAAAAATACTATGCATAAATGATAATTCTATTAATATAAACAGCATGTTACAAAAGTTCCAAGTTGTGAAAAAAAATTTAATATGCGCAGAGCATTTTAATATTTGGCTCATAAGTATATTCGTTTTTCGCAGCTTTCAGAATTTAAAAAAAGTGGGTGTGGCCCCACAATATGAATAAAAACGCTGATTTTGAGGAAAGAAAATGTAAAATAAATAAAATACACATATGATTCCTTATGTAAACTAATCAAAATAATCTATTTGTTAATGGGAGAAATAAAATTAAATAATTGCATAAAAATAAAGTATCAAATAATTTACGTCCTTTTGCAGACGATTTCAAATATTCTTATTTATTAATAAGAAGGGAAAAAATCATGGCTTCAAACGATTCTTGATATTTTCAGCTTCCATTTTATTCTGAAAGCATAACTTTTTTAAGGCATAAAGCACAAAGACAAGGGGTACATTTTTTGTCGCGAACTCCAAAAGCTGCAGTTATCTTCAGGAACCTGTAGAACATCTATTCCTTTCGAAGACAGCAAATCTTCAACGGTTTGATGATCACGAAGAGCAATGAACTGCTTCGATGGCAGATATTTTTTCATTTTATTGTCTAGACTTTGACGAGAAACATTTGGTCATTGGACAAATTTAATATCCTTGAATCAGCTTCTGATTTTGTTTGGAATATTTCGGAATTAAATGTTTAAAACTAAAATTAAATTATTAAAAAGTTAAACTAAACTAAAATCGGAATTAAAATGAGTATCTTACAAAAGGGTGAGGAAGAATGAGCTTAACAATGGATAAAGAAACTGATGCGCAGATATAAAAAAAATTTAACATGATAAAGAAAATGAAGAAGTGTAGAGGAAATATCTTTTATTTTGTGGACATTATATTCACTCCTTGGGCAATAAATCTGTATTCAATTTAATTATCGTAGGTATTTGTTTTACATGAATTAAGTATGATTAATTAGCGAGTTTGTTAATTAAAAGAGTAGAGAATGACAGTGGGAACCGTGGTGAAATAAAATTTTCCTGTTACAGAAAAAGTTAATTAGCAGTTATTTAATCCGTGGATTATTGTTTGTTTCGTTGCTACACAATAGTAACCGCATGCATGAAGATTAAAACATTGCACGTGTTACATTTCATCGTGAACTTTTGGAATAGATTTTTCAATATTTGATTTAATTATTATTGTGTTAAGGTTGACGAGTAATTGGCTAGGATTTGGAAGGAAATATAGTTTATGCACTTGAATCGCCTTGGGAGAAATGAAAACAGAATGATATGAATACTTTTTCATGATGCTAAGTATCATTTTTTAAATGATAGGAATATTAACTTTTAACGCCGATGCATTATAATATGTTCAATTAAGAAATTAAAATTTGCTTCGTAAAGAAATGGAGTACTGTTCAATATATTTGGGTAAACTAAGTGGAGGATAACATTAAGTAAAAGGTAAGTTAATTTTTTTGTAACAGTTATTTTCTTTTTATAAATTGATGAAAATTTATCGTTATTGATCTTTAAAATATTGATAGAGATTAGAATGTATCAAACTAAGGCAAGGTAGTTCTTTAATAAGATATAGAATAATTAAGAATTACTATAAAATGTAATTAAACGACTCACTGCAAATATAGTCTAAATATGTGGGCTAAAAGCGAATAAAGCCGGCTTTGATCTGTGAGAAAATGTGAACGGTTTTCTTCGAGGAAGATTTTTTTTTATTTTCTGCAAATAACCAATTTTTTACATATAATTACAGCTGTAAAGTTACGACTTATCCATTAAGGTAGAATGAATCTTAATTTAGAACAAAAGATTTCGGAATTTTAATTGTGTAGCGGTTACAATTCACTGCCTTCTCCTTTTTTATGGTAGGTGGCGCTACTAGAGCCTTCCGGGTTTTTCCCATGATGCCTCTCTCTCTTCTTTTCTCTGTACTTGTCTTGTGTTGTTGTTCTCTGTCTTGCGTCTTGTACCTTTTAATGTACTGTGTCGTGGAACTTAGCCATCTAATAAAAATGGTTCCTGACTAACTCTTAACTCTTTTATTTACTCTTTTTATAACTCTTTTATTTCTTGTAGCAATTCCGAAAAGAAGAGGGTTTCTTATTATTGGAATTTATGTATATTTGTAATATTTTAAGTACCTTAAGGTAGAAACATTTTTTTAAATATACAAATAATAAAAAATCTATTTTATTAATCTTAAAATTTTTTCATTTAAAAGCTGAAAAATATTGCATTTACAATTAAAAATGAAATGTTTTTAAAAATTTGATATTCGGCTAATTCACTATTTATTATATCCCTTGTTCAATACACAGTTAAGTTACTTGTTATTTTTTTTCTGTAGCTGCAACTTATTTCTGTCTGGGATAGTAACTGTACAAAAAAACCTTCCCATAATATCGCGAGCTTATAAAATTGCTTGGAAATTGTGAGGTTATTTTCTGCTATTTCTTCGAATTCACCTTTCAAGCTTCCCTTCAGAAATACGATATGAATCGTATGGCGTTTACCTATACCGTCAGCCAATGCTGGGAAAGATATTTCGAGCAATAAAATCAGTTTCAAATAATATTGAAATTCTGTGGTTTTTGTGGTCATCATCTTAGTTGTCATTATCAAATACAAGATATACGGCGTTCTTAAATTCTGATATTTAAAGTTAAAAAACCCTTTTTTTTATTGCCATTTAATCATTCGATATATTTGACTTACGGAAGAATTTCGATTTAAAATTTTTCATATCGATACACCATTGACGTCATACAGAAATGAATCACTTACACACTTTAAAAAAAATCCCGTAAAATTTACGGTTTTAAACTGGCGACTGGGTTGGTTGAGCAAAACCGTAAAAGTTACGAAGTAAATCCGTATGCACAACGGTTTTTTACCATACAAGAACAATTTTTTTCCGTAAAAGTTACGAAGTAAAGCCATAGTCACAACGGTTTTTGTACCATATGGGATCAAGTTTTCTCCGTAAAAATTATGAGTAGCATGTAGCGTAGTGGGGGAGTTGAGATGTTTTCCTCCTGCAGCCAAAGTGACGTCATCGACTGAGTTGAAACTTGCTGATGTGAACTGAAGTGAGTGACGTCATCTTTCCTCGAATTATCTGGAAAGTCAATTAATTAGTCAAGGCTTAATTATTATCAATTAGGAATATTAATTAATCAAGGCTTAATTATTAATTTCAATTAATCTATTTTTTAATTGAACTTACTTGGACGATTTCGATGGTGACAAAATTACAAACTCCTCCGAGCCGGGGATCGAACCCGCTTTCAAAGATTTGGCAGGCAGTCACTCTAACCACTAGACAGCCGGGGACTTCATACAAAACGGTAAAAATAATCTATTTGACTTTTAAAGTCACTATAGCTCTAGTGGCGCCACCTAGTGGTGTAAAAGCCAACTATTGCCAAAACACTTGTATATATATAAAGTTGAATCACAGTTTTATTCGCACGATGTTCAAAACCATAAAATAATTGCTGAAAAATAAGAGAAAGTGTAGAAAATAATCTTAAAATGATTTAAAAAAAAGGGAAAGTTATCGTACGGAAAGCAATACCGTATGATGAAAAGTAGAATTTGAACTGACGGTTTTAAACAGTTTATGGTTGGAGCAGGAAACGGTGAAAAACCGTTTTGTTAACAAAACAGCTTTAAACCGTCAAATATACGGAAAAAGTCCGAAAAGAAAACGGATATTTTTTACAGTGCAATGTTGCATTCTCCAGAAATGATTTATACTTGGGAAATAAGAAGTTTCATACACATATACAGTAGAGTCTCGATAATCCGGACCCCGTTTGTACGGAAATCCGGTTAATCAAAAAGGAAAAGGTAGGAAACGTTGTAAGTATTTTTAAAAAAAAACCATCTATTTTTATAGTTGTACCCATCTAAAAATTGTATTACGTGCATTTTAAGGCAAATTCCGCTTAATACGGACTTTTGGTGATCCGGAAAGGATCCGGTTCCATCTAGTTCGGATTAGAGGAACTCTACTGTATTTTGTCCTTTCTAATTTAATAAACGAGGATAAATACAATTAAAGAATTTTCTTGTTATAGTACATTTAATTTCCTATTTGTTGCAGCAGATGCTTGTATTTTGTGACAAGTGCTATGTTTTTAACTATCATTTTGAAATTATTAGAAGTTAATTTTGACCTATCACGTTAAAGTTTACTGAAGGAAATGTTGATGAATTAAGCCCTTTCCAGAATTTTGAATTTTTTAAATGGTAACATGGCATTTACTTACTCCTCAATAAATTTCTTATATTTTTTTTAACATACCAACGATGTTGTGTTTTCTCCTCTTTATATTTGTTTGTGGATTTGTCTTTGAATTCTGTAGCCTATTGTAAATGTTCGAAAAGTTTATTAGATTTGTCTTTGAAACAAACCACTTAGAATGACTGCGAGAACTCCTTTCCTTCAAACCTTAATTACTGTTTCCCCCCGAAAATAAAGTCTAACAAAATATTGATCATAAAATAGTAATAAAAAAACATACCTCCATTGCATGATTTTTCAGCATACGAGTCTTATTACCAAAATAAGCCATAGCATGGATTTTCTAGATGCAAACCTTTTCACCAAAATTAGCCTCTTTAAATTCTTGAACCAGACGAACGCGTTTAGTTTTCCCCTCTCAACTTTCGACGGACAAACTGTATTATCAAATAATAATATCATAGAACACTAGCTGATATACCCGGCCTTGCTCGGGATTATATTAATTTCATGTCTAATATTTTTTATTTATAGTTTCGCATCTAATATTTTTTAAAAAATGATACATATTGTGTATAGCTGATATACCTGGCGTTGCTTAGGATTAAAATACTTTCGTATAAAATATTATGATGCACAAAGTCCTTTTATCATGTAAAACGTTTTTAAATTATAATGAGAACATCAATTGAAGAAAAGGATTTTTAAAAAACGTCGAAAACTAATTATCTCCGTAATATTTGATATACAAGAACTTCAAATTTTTTCACAAATACTGAAGTATAAGAAAGTTTTTAATGGACTTTTTGGGACGATAAATTACTTTTTGATTAATAAAAAGCATGAAAATAAACCAAATCAAAAGTTTTTCCCGGCATAAATTGTGAATTGTCTGCTTTTAAACTTTTTTTTTTAGTATTTTCCAGATTTTTTTAATGTTTTTTGGCAACAGTTCTTCGTATGTGTATTTTTGTTCATCAACATTAAGTAAATATTGCTACAAATAGTGTATAAAATTAATTTTGAAAAATTTATTAAAATGAGAGGAAAAAAATTGTACGGAAATGAAATTAGTGTCATTGAAAAGCTAATTAAAAAAATATGGTGTAAAATCAGTTTTTGTTAGATAACATTTTCGGAAGATATTTTCGGTAAAACGCCAAATTCTTGCTAAATTTTTAATTTACCATTGGGCTTTGAATAGTTGTCAGTGACCTTTATCTTGTTTTTAAGACCTCATGTGCATAAAAATATGTACAATAAACATTAAAAACCACAGCCTCCCAACTACAGAGGTTAAGGCTACAACGACCTACATTAATCCAATGCTTTCCTCTAAACGACATTTCTGGAACGTGCTTTGTCAAACATCTATTTCATCTACTTACAAAATAATTATACTTGGAAGCTTTACTATCTTTGCCTTTGTTGGAATTTGAGCGATTGACATATGTTTTCTTTTAGGCATCGTTAAAACACAACTCCGAATCTCGTAATACTCAAAGTTATATACTTTCAACTAAAATATTACTTATTTATTTATTATTTGTTAGGAAACGCAGGTAAAGATGACAAGGTGATATAAACTTCAGCAATTTTTTAATCTATTAATTCAGCTTTAGAATTCTTTAAGAACCAATGAAAACATTGCCAAACGATATTTGAAAAAAATAAGCAGGAAAAATAATGGTAAAGTAATTACACCGTTTCCTAGCAACTGAGTATCATTAAATTTGCTTGATTTAAAAATCTTCTGCGTGTCAACTTTTTATTAAATTTTGAAAAATTAATAAAAATTGAAGGAAAAATATCACAGATATAAAATTGGTATCATTAAAAAGGTAAAATATTGAACTTTAAGATGGTATAAAAATAATTTTCGGGGAATAATTTGCTCCGAACTTACAGCGGAAAAACGGTTTCGGTTAATTTTTAATTAACGGACTGTTTAATTAATTTTTGTGCTTTGAAAAGTTGAAAGTCTTTCCCTTGTCTTAATTAATAAGAGTGCAAAGTTTGGTTGAAATCAGTGCTGTGGTTTAGGAGGAGATGTGGAACATGCATACATACAAACCCACAATGACTTTTATTTATATTAAGATTATTACTTAACTCTTTCAAGCATGGTGGAAAAAGAATATGGAGGCCTTTCTATGAGGGTGTCATTTTTTTTCTCTTGACCGAATCAGATCGGCAATAATTTAGCCCGTCTTTTGATGGCAATTTTCATTTCTTTTTTGATTACGGATTGAAAAGAACTTTGGAATGAATAGGGGATAATAGCCTTTGTTGCTGAAAATCCCGAAACACCCAATCAAATCAAATTCAAGCATGATGGGTTATTTCCTGAGTGATGCATCTTTTACGCATTCTTGCTGCTTATTATAAAAACCATATTATAGCAAAAACACACAGATTAATTGTTAGGAATTGAAACAAATTAATAACAATATTTTTCAGCTTTCTAAACCTCAAAATTAATCCTTACACTCGTATGTGTATGTTATTCATCTTATTATCTTTCGTGCCGCAAAGAGTTAAGATAAATGATAATGTCAAGTATAATGGAGTTCTAAACATATATTCGAAAAAAAAACAACGCCTTATTTACTAGTTTTTTTTAACATGCTGGTTGGTATTTACGTTGAATTAAAAAAAAAATTGTATTATAGCATTTATTTATCTGCGTGTTACTACTCACGTTCACGGAAAGTATTAAATACATTCTCAGTTATTATGTTTATTTTCATACTCGATAATACATTAAATATATTTATTTTTGAGAAAGTCACAGAATATTTCGAATTAAAAATAAGCTTTTTAAAAATTGTTGGCATCGGAGCAAAAACAGCACCGGAATAAAACTTGTGCCATTAAATAGCTAATTTTTTGAATTTGAAAATTATATAAAAATCTTTTTTTCTTTCGAAAGCATGGATTCCGAATATTGGTTCTGAAAGCATCAATATAACAAAATCAAAAACAACAACAACAAAAAAAAACTTCAATTAGAAAAGACGATTTCGAATACTTACAGACTACTTTTATTGATAACTGTCAAACTTTTTTACAAATCAAGAAAAGTTCAAATGTTGTTCAAAGTGAAGTTAAACTTCCCATAATACCAAGTCGTAAAATGTTTCATATGAAACAATCTATTACTGATGCTAGACTCAGATTTTCATGTGAAAAGGGAGCCTAGCTTGTGTTTATGGTCCAGTTCTCGTTTATAAAACACGGAAATCGAAATTTCTTACAATTTAAAAAAAAAAATCTGTCGGATGAACTTTTCACATTTAACGATGGGATTCCAGTTTAACTAATTCATAGCAAGATTTATGATAAATTAGCCCATCCAGAATTGAGGAAATAATTCATTCGATTTACGGTTCTATAAGGAAGTTTGCGAGTCAGTTTTGGTTTTCTACAATCTTAAAAATGAATAAGCACGTTCAGTCCAAAACCTGCTTTTCCATCGATAAATCTGCAATTCTGACACGTTGAATTTTGTTTCAAAAACAAGAAACAACGAAAAAGTTGAATTTCTTCCTGGTTTGCGTAGATTTCGTAAATTTTCAGAAACTGCTGTAACGGAGTGTCAGTTACGGAGTTATTCTCAATACGAAGTATCATTGCACTTCCATTTCACCACTAATTTTGAATACTTGTTTTCATTATACTGTACAACCCCGGTTAACCGAACAAAAAGCGGGGAACCCGTTTCGCATAACGATTTTTTCTGTTAAACCATGAACATCTATTACTGTTATATATTTTTTATTACAGTATGTAATTCTGAAATGTTTTAAGTGCAAAACGAATTCAAAACTCTCTTTGTAGGCTACGCTTGTGTTCTTTATTCAAGTTGATCCTTCGTCGACGAGTTCGGGCGCAATGCGCCAGGCTGTAGTAGACAGTATCGTAATTAATATTGTTCATATCCATTGATTTTAATTTTAGCACTATACAATTAATCCCCGACCTTCTTGGAGATGCTTAAAAGAAAAACCAGCGGGAGTGGTCTCCCCTAAACTTTCTCGTATACTTTCCCAAAAATGGTGCTGTTTCTCTACCTCTCGCGTGGATAAAAAAAATTCGAACCTACTCTAATCCAGAATCCAATGACTATCTGAAGGTTTCTCATTGTAGATTATAGTGATTGTAAAATATTTACGTAAAGGATCAAATTCAAAGAGATGCGTAGAGATTAAATGCGAACCGATTTTCCACTCTTACCGTCTCAAGGACAAAGTGACGTAATCTTTCCGCGTGCACAGGCATTGCTACCAGTACGCATGCGCATGGAGTAAACAAGTATGCGATTATACAGACAATCAGCCCGTTGACAGATTTGGCCCAAAATTTTATACGGACCTACATTCATGACGATAAAACTGTGTACAAATTTTATCCATCTAGCTATTCAAGTTTTTGAGTTCTAGTGTTCGCATGACCACGGACAGACAGACTTCCCGTTGACGGATTTTGTCCAAAATGTGATAGAAACCTACAAATTATGTTTAAAGACCACATACCAAATTTCGTCCCCGTAGCTCTAATAGTTTTCGAGTTATCGTGTTCACAGACAGACATAATTCCAAAATTATGTTTTTCGGACTCAGGGAGGTCTAAAACGTGGAGATTCGTCAACATCTCGAGTTCGAATTTTCTGGCGATTACAATACTTTCTCTTTGTATACTTCGTATACGAGAAAGTAAAAAGTGAAGTCGCTTTTGCGATTATTTTCGTGCAGTACAGCACATGTTTTTTGGATTTGCGGTTTGTGCATTTCGGCTAACCCGGGTTTCGGTTAACCGAGGTTTTACTGTATTACTTATAATTAATTGGAGTGAAAAATTTAATTTGAAACTAAAATCAGGAGCGAATAGTGCTCGTAGTTAATATAAGTTATTAGAATATTTTTAGAGATATATGTAGCAAAAAAGTGCCATTAAAATTATGAAAAGTTAATGAAAATCGCTATATTTCCGATACTAAATACCGTTTTTTTTTTGGTTTCTGTTTAATTTAAACGATCAAATTAACTTTATCGTTTAAATTCAACTTTATCAAATATTGAAGTAAAGTTTTGGTTAAAGCGCGTGTTGTTCATTGTGGCTTCTGATAATTAGCCTAAACAGAGACAATTCTGAGAAGTTGAAAAGTCTAAATTCGGTAACTAAGCTAATTACACTGGAATCTTATTTGGAATTTTTTTTATTTTCGTACCTTGCTGAGTAGTTATTTTATTAACTTAGAAACACACCCAGCCTAAAATTAACTTGACTGGTATAAAATTTTAGATACTAAAATCAAATAAAAAAATTTAAGTAAAAAATTGCATTTGAGTTGCAAATTTTTATTATATGAGAAATGTGTGCACGAAACAGACTTATAGTTTTTGAAGTTCTGCTATAGAGGCACCCGCTTGTGTGTGTGTGTGTGTGTGAATATTTAGTTTTTATTACTGATGACAACAGCATTAATTATTTATATTTAATTATAAGTTAATAGTGTGCATTCATTTCGTTCTTTGTGTGTTGCACCTCCGATCTTATCTGGATCATATTTTCGGGATAAAGCAAAGACGACCAGATTTTCCGAACTTCAGTCTGGGACATTCTAGATTTTAAGGAAAAAGATGAAGCCGAGTTATAAAATCGAAAATCGGAATACTGATTCGGAACATCCAGTCACTTTAAATTGACAATGGGATCGGACGATCCTATACAAAGCGGAAATTAATAACATTTAAAGAAATTAGGACACTTAATTGCCGTTATTCACTGAAATTGGATGACAGCTGGTAAAACGTTCACAAGAAAATAACCAATCTTCTCATCTTCCTTAAAATGTAACATACGCCATTTATTAATGATCTCAACCAGGGTTGCGGTGATTTAAATCAGTTGATTAAAATCACTGATTTAAATCATTTTATTTTAAATATCAAGTTAATATGCTTTAATGAAATAAAATTGTTCATGTATCTTTAAATAGTGATTTTTAAATATATATTTAAAGAAAGAATATATAGAACATAAAAAAAATATTTCATTGAATTGATGTAACTAGAGTACTTTCTATATCTTTATTTTTGACAATGCAAGCAAATTAGATTTTAACCCTTTGCAGCGCAAGGCAATAATTTTTTTGAAATCTGATGAGAAAACATTATGAATGGGTTTAGTTTATTGTCTAGACATAGAATCTACAAAAAAAAGTATTTTAAAAAACTTGCTTCATTCCAGGAGGGGGGGGGAGCTCATGAGAACCCCCTTAGATACAGCCACCTTGATACACTCGAAAATTATTGTTGAATCTTACAGAAAATTATAAATTAAAACTTCAAGAATATTGGAGCAAAATTTTCGAGTTACTTTGCTAAAATTGTTAAACATCCAGATCTAAAAAACTTCTTATCTCCGAGTCAAGGAATTTTCCCGAACTTTATCTCTAATAATTCCTATTCTGAAACATAATTTCATAAGACTGCTATATACATTCTAAAAGGAGTACTATTAGCCCTATCCTAAACCTATTATTTTCATGTATTTATATTAGGATCATGTTCACAAAGAAAGAACATAGTAAAATGCAGTGAGTTTCATTTTAATAATTAACTAAATAGTGTTGGGGACAACAAAGTTTTTATATTGCAATAATGTTCAAATGTAAAATAATTAAGTAATGCATATAAATGCTCCAAAAGATATACAAACATCTACATAGTGCATTTTAAACTATGATCTATACTTATAAAAGACAATGTTTGTGAGCTTGTGCGCAATGTCCAGACGAATCTATCACACTTACAGTCATGAAATTTGGCACACAGGTAGTCCTGATGGTGACTCAATGCACCTAGAAGCCTGAATTTAAAAATTTTATCTAGAATTTTTTTTTATTTAATGTTTTGGGTCAAACAGATTAGGAGTAGAGAAAGCTTCAAAACCTGTGTTTGTAATGAAACAAATGAACAGCTGAGTATAAAATTCCATAATATTTTAACATACAATAATATATCTATAGTCAAGAAATGACAATTTTTATTATATTGTTCCTTTTTTCCTTAATAAAATTGTCTTATATCTCAAAAGTATATTATTGTTATATTTTAGTTCAAAAATATTTTTTAAATAGTTGTTACATTTTTGAATTAAATTTTAATTTGTTTTTTTTTAAATAAAGTACAGCTTAATGACTGGTATGTTGTTATATATATAATTCTATGACTGTAATGATTATTGTCTAATATACAAATGTTAAATAATAAATATATATATATAGTTTTAAAAAAAATCATTAAAATCAAAAAAATCTTGATTTAAATAAAAAAAATCCGATTTAAATCAAATAAATCGATTTTTTTGAAAAAAATCAAAAAAATCGACAACCCTGATCTCAACTTTAATAATCGAATCCACACTTTTAATATTCGAAGTTGTTCCAATTAGAAGCTTGTATTATAGTTAAGATTTTAAATCGCAATTGCAATTACGATGGATACAAAATGAAACTTAAAAATCAGCACGCAAAAATAAAACGTTGCGTCAACCGTAAATTTATTTCATTTAATTCCTGCCACACAGCTTAATTTTTTAAAATTTTTAAGAAAGCAGACTGATATCGATTACAATACACAATATCGATATAAATATAAAAATAATGAAAAATACAAAAGAATTAGATGAAACTACTTAATTTTTAACAACTACGTATAGTAAAAGTCGGGAAAGAGAGTTCTTGAGAAGCTAGTTTTTTAAAAAGTTTTTGTTGATTTATAATGGGAATTAATTGTTTTTAAGTAAAAAGCGGGGCATTTTATTCAAATACGCGCCAAAATATTAAATACTTGGACTGTCCCGGCTGATTCGGGACCTTTGGTCGTTTTATATGTCTTAGAAAATCTTAGAAACATAAACATTTCTGAAAGCAAACGGTGCATCCAAAATAAAGGATTATTAATCAATTTATAATTTCTCGCCTGTGTCTTATCAATGTACGTTGCATTAAAATACCTGTTTTTTCGAATAAAAATTATACAGATAATCAGTAGAGGAAAAATAATTACTTTCTATCGCCTGCCAAATTAAGGTACTGTTGTTGTAATAAAGGTTAGGAAGGCTAATTTTCTGGGACACTTATTTTATTAAAAAAATTAAATAATTTTTTTATATTATAAATAAAAATCTTGTCATTCCGGACTAAGTTTCAAAATTAGGAATATTTCGGCTTAACCAGAAAGTCTGGTCACTTTAGTAAAGCTTCCCGAAAAACCGTTCTAGACCTTATTTTCCTGTTAGGTTTTATTTTAGGGAAATGAAGTGGTAAAATAAACCTGTCCCCTATAAAAAATTCAAATTATTTGCATTTTTTTATTACATTTTACTGATTTCTTCAGTGTATTTTGGTCTTCTCTGGTCAGTATGCATAATCAGCGTCTAAAATCTTTCCTGGAATGAAATAATGATTCTGCTCTAGGTTATTGGTTTGTACGTGATCTGAGCACAAAAAATATTTTGTACGAACATCCCCGAAGCATGCCGAGGGCAAAGACCTTTGCCAAAAGGTCTGTTCCTGCAACTTAGAGCCTTTTATTAATGATCTCAATTGTGGCGCAAGGTCAAAGCATCCATGTGACTATGTTATATGGCCTACCGACTTATTAATACAGATTTGGCGTTCCGATGTGTTCTCCATGTCATTGCTGCTTATTTTTAGATTTTTTAAAAAAAATGGCTGGTTTATTGTGTCTCATATCCTGTTTTGAATGCATGTTTGACAAGATTTGTAGTTATTTAAGCGTCGGTCGTGTCTTTAGTTGTTTTTTTAAAGGCTAGGCATTAAGCGTTCTTTAAAAATTCTTCCTCATGGCTCTGAGATTAATGCCAAGGAAGATTTCATGCAGATTCTTTGACCTCCATAGCCCAGTTGTCGACACTAGTTATGAAAGAACTACCGCAATGATAAATTGTAATTTTTTCCCCTTTTAAATCTGATTTTTACATACAATACGAGGCAAAGTGGTCATAAAGTAATAATGAAGATTTTCGTGTTTGTTGAATTAAATTAATCCTATTGAATTTTTCTGATTTTTTTTAAAAAAAATTATCGCTTCTGTGATAAAATTTAGATTTATATGCTTTCTCTTTAAAGTTAATTTACTTGTTAACCCCTTTGGGTACATCTGCTTACTTGGGCGAAGTTACGGTGGACGAGTGAGACTCGTCATCTGCTTACTTGGGCGAAGTTACGGTGGACGAGTCTGACTCGTCATCTGAATTTAAGAAGAATTATTGGCGCAAGTGGTCCTGCCAAATTATAATATCCGTGGGCGTCCTACAAGGAGTGATGCGCCACATCGTTTGCAAGCGAAAAATTGGGTACATTTTCCGGAGAATATTCCGGTTGTAGAATTAATGAAACACCCTACAAAAAGGTGTCGCGTATGTTATAAACATAAAATAAGAAAAGAAACCACTTGGCAATGCATACAATGCCAGGTACCTTTGCATTTACCGACATGTTTTGAAAAATACCACACGATACAAAATTATTAGACTTTAAGTTGGTTCTTGTTCTATATAAATATTTATATATTTATTTATATTTTGTAACTAAAATGCTGTTTCAAAAATATATTTATATCACCAATATAACTATATTCCAAATAAAATGTATTACTTTTACATATTAATCCATATAGCGACAAATTAAATCCATCCCATGGACATAAAAATCTTCAAATAATTCAGTACTCAAAGGGTTAACTTATAATTTAATATCATTATAACAATTTAATTCACATATTAACTTAATTAATACGTCTTTGCTTAAATTTGATTTAATTTTTATAACATTTAGATGAAATGTAAATTTCTTGTTCAAATGTAATAATAGAAAATTACGTTTAACCATCATTTTATAAAAAAAACGCTTAAGGCTTTTATGTTTCAGAAAGAAGCTTATTGTTAGATATCCTCTTTATTAGTGAAATTTAACAATTTCACCGAATTAACTAGAAGAAGTGTTTCTATCGATCATGCGTAATTTGCTAGTTCTGGCAATCCTCACAGTGGAATTGTAAATTTGCAATCCTATTGAATATTTGCAATCCTATTGAATATTTGCAATCCTATTGAATATTTGCAATCCTATTGAATATTTGCAATCCTGTTGAATATTTGCAATCCGTGTTGATAAACGAAGTTAATATGGATGGAATTCCCGGTTCGATTAAATATATTTTTTATTTGCTACGTGACCAGTCAATCGCTTCAATATCCTGTTATATGATGTAAATGCTGTGACGTGGTTGTGAATGCTAGAAAGCATATAAATGCTGGTGTCTTTTAAATACCCATAAATGCCAAAGCCCGACTTTTTGATGTACAGGCTTATTTCCCAAAATGAATAAACATTTGAATGGCTTGTACAGGTTTATTTCCCAAAAAGAAAAAACACAAATATTTAACGCATTATTTTGGTCTTTTTGTAATATGTTAATACTTCACTTCTACCTTAACAACATAAAATAAAAATTTCTACTTGAGGAGTCATTTCACTTCAAAGGAAAGTGAAATTCAAGTTCATGGACTCTTGTGTAGAATAAGATTATTCTGACATTTAATCTGATAATTATCTTGCTTTAATCTCCGATCTTCTGCCAAGTGGAACAAGGAATTAGAAACCCCTATATAAATCCAGCTGTCTTTCATATTCTAGTGGGTTTTTTTTAAAGTTTTACCGTTATTTTTAAATGGGTGATGGAAATATTGAAATTAATTTTATACGTACTCTAACTTAATTTGAACATGACTTTTTTCTGTTGGTAATTTGAAAGATATATTTGATAGTTTACCCTTTGACTCGTAATTTACAGTGAAATTGGATCTCAGTTAATCGGCAATATCACAAAATCGCCAAATGGAGTGAATTTATGTGACGTGTCAGTCACATGACAAGCGTAACTGCGCATGCCATGTAACACAATACTGTTCGTTTTCTTCCTGCTAGATGTGTACAGGATTCCTAAATTAAACTGACATAGTGCATTTGACGTATATTGCGTGGGCACGAGTTCACTCCTTTGATTTTAGAGCTAATTTGCATTTCGTTAATATTGTCTTGCAAACAAATTTCATGAACTTCATTGTGGTTATTTGACATGTGCATCATTGTATGCTGTGTGAGTTTTAAAATTGTCATTGAAAGCCGTGTTATGCAGACAGTAGCTATGTTATGTTATCATGGCCAGAAAAATCGCTTTCTAATTTGAGATTATTTGTAATCTAGTTTTGAATGCTATAGTTATCTTCTTATTGGAAGCAGTGGCGGTTCGTGAGATCAAAAACGAGGAGGTGTGCAAGATAATATTTATCAAGAGAATACGTTTTCAAAAAGCTACTTTAACTTTCAGTAGGCCAAATGTTTTAATTCCAGAGCCAGATATGAAATTTTCTGCTTTTCAAGCAAATTAAATAACCAGCATATATGGCATTTACTGCTAGTTTTACTAACAGAAAGTTAAGTGAATGCTGATGTGACGATTTTGCTGACGAAAAAAAAAATCAAAGGTCCACATACACACTTCCCTCCTCTCCCACTTCACTCGATAACACTCTTCCAAAGATGAATATCTGCTTCAAAAGAAATCTAGCCTTCTATCAAGAGAAAGCAAATAATCAATCAACCAGATGTGCTTCTGTCGACGCTGCACAAACCGAAACCGATACCCTTAAACAGCCAATGAGATTGACACTTTGTGTGGGAATGAGGAAAAAAAAAAGGAAAATAAATTAAAAATAGCATTTCTCGTTCAGTTGGCGGCATGCCAGCCAGAGCTGCTCGCCCGGCAGCCCATAGTCCGTCTAAGTTAAAGGGAGAAAGGGTTGCTTTTTCTCTCCGGTTTGGAAAACTGCAGCCCCAATGAACGAGCCGCCACTGCTTGGAAGTTTCTAAAATGACGTATGTATCAACTGTTGTCATCGGAATCTGTTTTTAAGAATCCTTGTATAATTTCAAAACAGGGTGCTAATCTTACAAATGTTCTTAAAGGATATTGAAAGTTGGCTTTGTGAGGTATAAAGTGTTTTGGCATTAAGATTTCTTCTTACTGTTTATTAATTTTAAATTTAGTTGATTTAAGATGTTTGCTCTTGTTACCATCGGCCATATTTTCAAGAAATTTTTTAAATAGTTTTATCCCTTGTAATTTTTAACTCCTTCGCTTACAGTCTCATGTCTGATCCTAATTAAAGAATTATTTTGTACTTAAATCTGCAATTAAATTGAAGTAGCAATTAATTTAATAGAAAAAATCCCTTGGACCCGCTTAAGTAGGATATGCCATCTAATTATGGGGTTAAATAAATTCGTACGTCAAGAGATTCGCAAAATATAGTACTTGTCTGATTACTGGATATTTTTTATCCGATTTTAAGGTTCATTTTCTACCATTTGAACTGGAATTATAAATGTTTTTAAGTTCACTTGAAAATTTCTTTCAATTTCTGTACTATGAAATATTTCAGTAAAAAAACAAAGATAATGAAAAATATGAAGAACGTCAAAAACTAATCTAAATTCTTCAGACTTATCCGTACTATCACCAGTCATCATGCGTATTTCTTAATCTAATTTTTTTGGACTATTACTTAATTTCTAAACAATCCCTAAAAGACTGGAATAAAATACGGCTAATACAAGTGAATAAAAAGTCTTCAGGTTTTCATTAAATTTTAAAATTGAGATACAATTGAATTCAGAATTTGTGTCTAGAAATGAAAAAAAACCTGATGCTGAAATGAAGTCGATTCATCCACACGTAGGACAGAACGCCGCCCCATGTCCCTGTTCCTTCAACCATTACAGTTACCGCACCAGTTAGATGGCCATGGGGGGGAGATCGACAGACAGAACGCCGCTCCATGTCCCTGTTCCTTCAACCATTACAGTTACCGCACCAGTTAGATGGCCATGGGGGGGAGATCGACAGACAGAACGCCGCTCCATCTTGCCCTTGCTCCTGCAACCATTACAGTTGCCTCACCAGTTGGATGGGCATGGGACCTACACGTAGGACAGGGTTTCCTCGATTTACAACCGAGTTTCGTTTGGACTGATAGGCCATAAAGTCGGATTTATATTTTTAAACAATATCTTCATTCCAAAGGGTTATGAAAATTGTACATAAAACACAAAAAAATCAATCTATGTACGTTTAATTATTATACATAATGTGAAAAATACATAATATGCTGTCCATTGTAGGTACAGTAAGCAAAAATACAGCCTGAAATTACGTTTTATTTTGAAATTTATATTTGGTGGTCGTTAGACGAGAAGAAATTGTACGGCGCGGAATACGCCGTTCCAGTTTAATTTCGGAATCACTTGCGTATTTTGCCTGTGGAATTCAACGTGAGTTGGATGTTAGGTGGCATAGACAGTTATTTTGTCCTGTGTCTGGTGACGTTACCCGAATTAACTGCATTGTGATACATTTTTATGTTTTCCTTCGAACAAATTATTTACTTTGGATATTACAAATTTGCTTTCGAAATTCTAGTGCCTTTTGTGATTTTCATGTCGCGACACTTGATTCTTAAAAAAACAAAAACTCTTCAAATTTCTTTTAATAGACGTTTCGATGATTCGCCAGGTATTTATTTCTAAAGCAAAAATCAACTTGAAGGCAATTTTATGAATTCCAGTGATTCAGAGCGTGCAGAATTTGTGGCAAATCCAATTTCTTTGCGAAACTCGGCTCAGTTAAATCATTTTTACTTTCTTTTTCCAAAGGGATTACTTCGGGGTATAGAACCGCATTTGCAGCATACGTATTTAGATCTTTATCGCCGAGTGTTTTTTGCTTCAAAATGTATAACTTTGCATAATGACTATTTTTGTCGAGGTGTTTGATACCTAACGTATACTTATATGTTCACACTTGCCCCAAAGAAATGGAATAGTGTATCAAGATTAAAAAAGGATATTCAATATGTTTTCTTTTGAATAATTCAATTTCGAAGCTTTCTGTGTAAAGTTAAATAGCATTTTGTGCAACTTTATAATAGTAAAAGCCAGGCAACTTCAACCGTCAGATTCTTTGGCTTTCTTTTAATCAAGTATTCCGTTAATCGATGCTCCGAAAAACGATAGTAGTATGAGGGGTGCTATTTTGGAAAGCATTTTCTTTATCGGAAATCTGTTTGCATAAAAATCCTAAAATCTATGAAAAAAATGGATTTCTGATATTGTATATTCACTATTTTTTTATTATATCGTCGTTGTTCAGGTAGAAGTCACTTAAGTGCACGAAAACCTTTTGACGGACTATTGCAGTCAATTAGAATTTGGAATTAATTATTTCGAGAAATGATTGAACGAATTTGATTTCTTCGTTCTGAGCGCCCCCCCCCGAAAAAAATAATACAATTTCTTACTACATTTATTTGTAGGTAATAAGAATAATGCATGCTCAGTTTATATGGTGAGAACAGTTCTTGACACTCCAGTTTTTGTAATGAGATCAGTGGCGGCTCGTCCATACGAGCTGCAGACCCCCCCTGAAATTATTTTAAAAGATTGTATTTTTTTTTTATTCTAATTGGCTTACTTTTCCACTTTGAGAATTCAGTGAACAACGAAAATGGCAAAAAGTAATAAGAAATGTAAAAAGAAGACGGAAAGTCAATCAAGAATTAAGAGAGAGAGAGAGACAGACCAGAGCTGCATCAAGTTTCGTCCCTCCTACGGATCCGATATTAACAGAAAAAGCAACGCAAAGCGGGAGAAAAGCAACCCTTTCTCCGCTTGAAATTGCATTCATTGGAGCTGCATTTTTTCAGCTCTCATTTGGCGCGACTTTCTCATGTGGGTCTTTTTCGCTTTTTCTCAGTAGTTCAGTCGTTCAGGCGTTTTTTTA
>BGPR01003255.1:61507-72725 GCA_013235015.1 Araneus ventricosus | reverse complement strand
ATATCATCATTATAGACCAAAATAATCAGCACAAAATTTCCTACATTTTAGGTCTATAAAAGTTTTACAGCAGTGCTTGTTTTTGAGCTGACGAGCCGACACTGAATGAGATATAATATTACAATACAAAGAAGCCTTGCCAGAAGTCTCCGTGGCCTAGTTGGTAGCGTAGTGGACTGTCCATCTGATTGTGTGTCCAGGGTTCGAATGTTGGGTTTAATTTAAGCAAAAATATAGTTTAGAGAGACAATGATATAGCTTGCTTTAACGAAAGGCTTTTTTTCAATTCTAAAATGTTATTGTTTGTGTATGTTTTAGGGAAACTTTCTTTACACTTCTGGATAATTATTCTGGAATGTTCCTTAAATGTGTAAATGCTGAGTCCTACGAATTGTAGGCAAGTTCTCTTTTCACTTGTGCTACGAGTTGCTCCAAGAGACGAATTATGTTACTAATAATACTTTTCCTGGATTTTTTTTTTATTATTTTGAGGTTTATGTCCCTATGTAAGTTGTAAAGGAAGGACTATATTGCAAGTTCGCCCCGGGAGGCAAAAGTTGCAGCTAAGCCTCTGCGTTCTAAGCTTCAAAAATCAAGCGAACCCAAGAATAATAATGTCTCCATATACATTACATTGTTACTAATACTTACTTATGAGAATTTAATAGTGAACAAATAAAATTCTCGAAAGATCTGTTTTGACGTTAAAATATGACTAACGATATCGGCGAAGAAAGGCTGTCCTAAATAAATAGTTTTTAAGCAGGTATTAACATTTTATTCTTTTATTGGCTCTTAGAGATGCTGCATTTCTTCCTTATCATAAACTCATTTCTGGGATCTTAAACAGAAAAAGCATTTCTTCATTTTTGTAAAATCCTTCCTGCTGCGAGGAAAGCAGACTCAGATAAAAATGCTGAAAAAACAAACAAACCGATCCCCTGCGAATATCAGCTGCGGCCGTGTTTATATCCTTCTCAAAACACGGCTCTATTTTTAGCCTTTTGCATTTAAAACACAATCGTCTCTGTAATCCCCTCGGAAGGATGGCCCGAGTTTGGTTTAATTCGTGTTGGTGTTTGTTGTGCATTTTCGGCTTAAAAATAAAACTACGCAGGATTATTACTGCCAACAATGTTGTTGAACATTTTTGTTGGAGACGATTAAATGTATTTCACGGAACCGGTTATGAATCTCTCTACAGTTAATACGCGATATGAATCGGAATAAATAGAATTTAGAGCAAGGCTATTGTTTTAAATCACTTTGTTAACAGCTGTTTTAAATATCCGGCACGTCTTCGGTATCTTGAATAGGCTTAGTACATCCTTTTTTTTTAAATGTCGTAATAAGTTTGTGTTTGACAAGGTTGTTGCCATTTCTAATTATTATTATTTTATAGTACACGTAATGAATTTGGAATAATAAATAGCTCGTTAAGGCTTATGATTTGTGTGCTGCTATAAATTAGAAGTAAATTTTCGGTATCAATAATTTAGCGTTGGATATAATGAACGCAAGGTAAGTTGAGTTTTAATTTTTCGTTGTAAATATCTACACGAACGATCTTAAAATAAAAAAAATAAATCGATAATTCTAAGGTTTTTTTATTACTTTATTTTACGATTTATGGATAAAATGAGCATTAAAACAACTTTAAACGAAATTCGAACATTAGTGCATTTTTACTCTCTCAAACGAACAGGAAATATTGTAATCGTCAAAAAATTGTACCTCGAGGTTTTTGATGCAACTCCACGTTTTAGACCCCCGAGTCCGAAAAAATATTTTTGGAATTATGTCTGTCTGTCCGCGAGCAGAGTATCTCAAAAGCGCAAAAGTTAAACAGGTAAAATTGGTGTACGTTCTTCACAACAAAATTGTAGATCTGTATTCAATTTCGCCTCGATCAGTGAAGGGGAAGAAGTCCGTAATGCATTCTCGATTCTCTTCACTATATTACGAAGCCAGCCACAAAAGCATTAGCTTACAGCCTTATTGTGTAAATACAGCGGAAACGTTCAATATGAATAAATAAATAACATTTTTTTAAGGTATAATATATATTCATGCGAAAAAATGAACGCAAAAGTTGAAAATAATTTTTCTGATTACAATAAAATGCATAGTTCGAATAAAAGCGTGGGCGCCTTATATAGCACCTTATATTTTGTGTATACTGTAGAACCCCACTAATCCGAAATTCCGGTTAATCCGAACCGATTTTATTTTCAAAAATTATATGTAATTGAAAAGATTACCTGAAAAGATTTAAATATGCATACTAAAAACAAAAAAGTACTTTTTCAGCATGCATAATTTTGTACACATTGACGAAATTAATACAATGATTCAAGGATCATATTTACATTTAATAAAAACACATTACATTAACACATCACATACACATTTGCATTAAAGATCTTTTGGGATGAAGAAATTTGGCAGATTTGTCTGACGAAGTGATGTTATTCTTGACGTGGAAGCAATACTGTGCCAACGTCTCATAAACATGAGGTCTGTTGATGTCGCATTTTTACTCTGCGCTATATATCGCAGTGCTATTTCTAGCGCATTTGCAGCTTCAGAATGGGAAATATAACATTCTCTGGCTCATCAGTTTCTTCTAGATCATAGTCATCTTGTGGCTTATTCTGGACTAAAGAGATGATTTCTTCATCTCTATATAACTGGTTGGCTTCAGTATCACAAGACAACCACTCGGTTACAGTGTGCTCAGTTGCGTCTTCACAGCCTGGGATACATCTAATAAGCGGAAGAATTTCGCTTTTGTTTGCTTCTGCCTGTTCAACTTTGCTAGAATCAACTAAACTTGGCCATAACCTCTTCCACGAATTTACTAAACAATTTTGTGTAACATTGTCCCATGACTCCGATACCCAGTAAATTACATCTTTTATTGTGACATTCTCTATAAGTTGCAGTACAGAGTCAGAACTACCATCGATTCAAGAGATAGCAGTACTGAGTACTTATAACTTACATTGTTTTTAGCACACATCTTTTTCTTTTCTATTTTTATCGGAACTTCGGGTGATCCGAATTTTTTAAAATCCGAACAGGCACTGGTCCCAATTAGTTCGGATTAGCGGGGGTGTACTGTATTTCCTTAAATAAATGGAATATTCCTAGAAGGTAAAGGCATCCACGCTTTTATTCGAACTATGCATTTTATTGTAACCAGAAAAATTATTTTCAACTTTTGCGTTCATTTTGACGAAATTATAATGTGTAAACGTATTTTCTCATTTAAAGTGCTTTTTGAATAAAAGCTTGTACCTTAATTTTTTTTTATTTATTTTCTACTTTTTTAGTGACGGCTGACACAAATACACACGACATGTTAGTCATAGTGAACCAAATTCAATTACCGAATTTTCCAATATAAAACACATATTAAATATTTGTTATGAATATTACATAATACGAATTTGTAAAAAGTGCGACACAGACCGAGAGACGAAACAAGACTCACTTCCCCGATCTGACCTTTGACCCTCAAGCCGCTCCGAAATGGGGATGATTCACAGGCCGCGCCCCCTTCTATTGTGTGTCGTCTAGTGGTGTTGTTACAACCCTACGGAACGTGAGGTTACCACCTTCTAAACTTTATCGCCCAAATATAGGGGTAAAATTTTAATATAATTTTTTTAGGTTTAAAATAGGTATAGATTGCAAATTTTTTTGCATAATATTGTATTGTCTCCAGAAACCCACCACTGCGCTAAATTTCAAAGCTGCAGCTCGATTGGAAGTGGGTAAGAAATAGATCTCAAGATTTGAGGACACGACACTCAAGTTGAATAAAAGCTTATTATAAAAATCTGTTAACACGAAATAATACTGCGTTTCAGACAAAATACTGTGTAATTTCATACCTTTTTTTCTTTTAACACGAAACAAAAAAAATCGCTTAACACAAAAAGATTTCACTTCTAGGACAAAATATATCTTCTTTCTGAAGTCGCATCGTCACCTAGATTTTTTGACTTATTTATTTATTTATTTTTATTAGAATCCTTTCGTTAGTGTTCGTTTTCAAATTCGGTGAATTGTGTGCCGAAATCGGTTAACTTAGTGTTAAAATCAGTGAATTTTGTGTCAAAATTGTTGAATTTCGTGCTTTGTTGTCAATGTATGTATCGACAAGTGTAAATATTAGCAGGAAATCCAATCAATAAAATTTGATGATATTAAAAAAATTGGCAAGTTTATTTTTTCATGTATCTTTTAACACGAAATTCTTTCAATACGAAAAAATATTTCGATCTCAGTTTCGTGAACGTTTTTCACTGTAGACCACAAAAACGAGGAGAGAATACTGAAGATGGTTTTGTCACATTTGCACTCAATCTTCAAATGGTATTGCGTCAAACGCTTTTGAATGATTTTATCATATTATTCCCCCCCTCCAAAAAAAAATATGTTTTATGAAAACAAATGAATTTCTTAATTCGAATGCTTTAATTTCGTTTTTATGCAAAGCCATGTCGAGAAACTTCTGCTTCTCAAGTATGAACAAAATTGATTTTTCTATTTATAATTGCTATATGAGTTATGTTTTTCTTTTTTTGTCGTACTAAACTTCATTAGAAACTCTTTGATTTTGTCTTTTAAGTAATTTCACTGCTATTTTTAAGGGAGAAAATTGATAATTACACTTTTGTAATGCATTTTCAGAGAACCAGTTTCTCTATTTCTTTCTATTTTTTCATTTTATTAACTTCTTTTTGGTTGAGGCTTTTCTTTCTTTCCTTTTCTCAATCTATTAAATTTTTTCGTAGAGATTTTTCTTCCCTTTCTTTTCTTTTTTCAATCTATTTAATTTCTTGGTTGAGATTTTTCTTTTTTCAATCTATTTAATATTTGATGGACATTTTTCTTTCTTCTTTTTTCAATCAATTTAATTTTTTGGTAGAGATTTTTCTTTCTTTTCTTTTTTCAATCGATTTGATTTCTTGGTACAGATTTTCTTTCTTTTCTTTATTCAGTTTATTTGATTTTTGGTAGAGATTTTTCTTTCTATTCTTTTTTTTCAAATAATTTAATTTTTGATAGAGATTTTTCTTTCTTATTGTTAGAGTTTTCTTTTCTTTTCGTTACGTCTGATAGGGTGACTTTTCATTTTGTAGTAGCTTTCTGACAACGATTTGACTTCAAGGCCAGAAAAACTTGAGTTCGAGACTGGATCCCCCCTGAAAAAAAAAAAATTCTCCCAGTAACTGGTGGACTGGTGCAAATTATCAGCAGACAGATCAATTACATATCTGTATGAACAAATAATTGGTACAAAAACTTTGAGAAGTTTGGGTGTATTTATCGAGTCAACACATAATGCATGCATTTTCATATTTTCTTTCATTCAATGTGATACAAAAAACTTATTTTATGTTTTACTTATGTTCTAAATATAATTGATAATAAAATCTGTTTCCTTTGTTCTTAAAAACTTTTATTTAACTCGGAGTTTTGACATTTTGTACATTTGTGTGTTCTGGACGACAATACACTATTTTAATATTATCAGAACTTAATTATTAGTTTATCGATTAATTTAACTAAATTTTGATTCTGTACATGTGACGTCATCTGATAAATGAATTTGAGAAAAAATTGGTTTCAAGATTCCATAACATTTTTGATAATGAATTATAAATTAAAGACTAAAAGATTGAAAATAATTTTAAAAAATTAATTCTACTTTTTCATGAACTAATGTAAGTGTGTTTTTAAAATTTTATTAAATTTATTTAAAAACATTTTTTATAGTATTCGTGTATTGCATATTTCGTTTTATGGTAAAATGTTTTATAAAATCGGCAATAAAGGTGGAAAAAAAGTAGAAAATATTTAAAATAAAAAAATTCAACTTTTCAGTACACTTAATAAAAAACCCGTTTATAAAACTATTTTTATTCTATTATAAATTGTTTTGCGCTTTGTAACTAGTTGACAAATAGTTTTCTTTTTCCTTCACTTGAAGTGCTTATTTGCGTCAGCAACGTCTTTCATCTCTACTAATAATAAAGGAGATTGTGTGTGTGTTGGCCCTCTACAGGTCAGACCGCTGGACCTGGAGCTACGAAATTTGGCACGAACATACTTTGGAGGGTGCACCTCGGAGCCCTTTTTTGAAATTTAAATTAGAATTTTAATAATTAAAAATCATTTTTGCACCATCTGAAAGTTCAGCAAATTATCTTTTTAATGATATCAATTAAGTTGACGTACAATTTTTTTCTCAAATTTTAATAAATTTTTAAAAATATTTTTGGTGTAATTTACAACAATACTTTTCATTGTTGCAACGCAACTCAAACCGTTTCCATTGTTTAAACAGATACTTATTCGAACAATTACTTATTTGTGTTTCTCTTCCATTGTTGAAAGCTGAGGTAATATTTTAGTGTTTTAATCAGCATATTTTCATCTAGATAACATGCTATTGGACGTAAAATGTGCCGCGACATTTCAAAATTAAAACCAAATGCATATTTTGCAAGAGGAATAAGAGAGTGAAGTTGATGCCGACAACGGGCAATTGTGTGCTACATGACACACAGTTGCTCGACTCCATTAGGGACGTTCATGCAGACAACGAACAGAATAGGTGCAAGGCTACTGAAACAACATGGGTTAAATGTTTATCAAAATTTGAAATTTAAAATTACTTTGTTAAGGGAACCATGAATATCAATTTATACATAAGAGATCCAGCTGAAATTATATTCCCGGGGAACAAGCTGGTCGCCGAAGGCGGATAGTAAATCATAAAGTAAACTCAACAATATTACTAGTCCGGTGTAGCTATATCTCGGGAACTTTCTTCAAATCATGCAAGCGAATCAGAATGCTACCCGATATAATTGAGAGTGATACCTCCACTACAACTCAATTTCTGAATTCCTTTCACCTGATCTATTTTGAGACGCAAATGTGCGACAGAGTTGGCTTGTCCGATCTTGCAAGCTGGGCTGCGATTCTTTCTACGAAGGAGGAGAGGTTAAGGATCGGTATCCCCCTGCTTTCGAAGCGTGATTCCTCTCGAGAAACAAAGCTGCAACATAAAGAAAAAGTGCGAAAAACCACCATGAATATAAATGATTCGGGCTATTTTACGCTTGGGAAATGATGTCAAAGACTTAGTTTAGCAGTAAATGGAAAATATCAGAATGTTTCTTTTTTTTATGGCTTTGGAATAGATTGTCCGTAATGGTATAAAACAGGGTTGAAGAATTTTCCACGTATGACCATTTTTTGAGATAGAGAAAAACAATCAGCGGGAGTGGACTCTTCCACAGTGTGACGCTTTTTGTGCTTAATTTCGTCGTATAGAGGAAACAATCTGTTATACATTTTGGAATAGCACCTCCTCCTTTTTATCTATTGGGTCCAAATATTGTTACAATGTTTATTGTTGTTGGTTTGTTTTTGGTGTTTTTAAAGGCGCAAGGACCATTAATTTGACATTTGTTTTGGGTTTTTTTATGGCACAAGAACCATGAATTTGACCATACAGCGCCAAACAAAGACTTCTATTCATATCAGTGTAAAAGGATAGGAAAACTGATAGAATGACAGATGTAAAAATGTACTCTAAAACGTTAACGTAATTTAAATGAGTGAATAAAATTTAATGGACTCTAAAAACGCAAAAAGGTTAACTTGAGGCATTTTATCAAGTAAAGTTGGTAATGAAATCGAAGGCGTTTGAAAAAATTACAAGCGCTGAACATTGAAATTTGTGCATTCTGAGAGTATATCACGTTCAACATATGACAGTTGCACCGCGAGCACATTGGCGGTTGTTCTCCGAGCAACAAGTGAAGATTACAAATCTAGAGTTTTGGTGTCAAGTCTGTCCACCACGAGAATTCTCGTCTCGTCTAATTTACGGCGGTCGCTATAGCAACTGGTTATGGTAGAGAAGATCCATTTCGAATAGGAGGAATCCAACGGAAGTCGGAGTTTTTTTTTTATTCTTGTCGCCAGTTTGTGGCGGAACACATTTGAATGAACTTCTACCTACTAGAGATGGGTTCTTCTTACTATAGCTTGTTTCTATAGAGACCGCCGTAAACTTGACAATTTGGCGGCGAAAGTTTTCTTGGCGGACAGACAGTACTAAATTTCATTCAACTGGTCCGTTTAGTTTTTGAGTTATCGGACGCACGGACAAAGAGACAGACAGACAGTCTATCCATTCATGGATTTGATCGAAATTTTAAAACACTTCTGCAGTTTTGGTATGAATATCACATAATAAAATTCGTACATTTGGCTTGTTGTGTTTTCATGTTATCGCGTTCACATACACACGAATAAATAGACAGATAGTCAACTTTTTGACGGAATGGATCCAAAATTTGGTAAACATATACGATTCGGGTCATAAAGCCAAATTTCAATCATCTATCATTTTTCGCGTTTGAATTGTCGTGTGCACATGAACAGGAATGGACAGACAGACTTCCCTGTGACGGATTTCGTCCAAAACCAAACAGAAATCTACAAATTTGGTATCAAGACCGCAAATCAAATTTCATTCTTTTAAATAGTTGCGGTTTTTAGTCAACGTGTTTCCTGACGGACAACCACAATCCTAAACGAAACGCCTGGCAAGCCTAGGCATGCTGGGAACCTGCATGACCGGCTGCCGCGACAATTAACACGGGCACTGTGTTCGAGGGCATAGTACTCCTCCCCTCCATTACGAGTAGGATATGCGACAACCACCCCTATTACAATGGTACGATCCATCATCGGAGAAGACAGATGAGCCACATCGCCATTATTATTCCCAACTAGGGAGTGAGGCGAGATCTTTCTTATACAAAAGCGTCTCATCATATGCGTCATCTTGGGAATGCCCCTCGGTGGAAGAGACGGACAGCCATAATTTGAAAAATGTATTTTTCGGACACCGAGAGCTCCAAATAGTTGGAAATTCATCAAAATCTGCAGGTCAAATTTTTTGACGATTTCAATTCTTTCTCTTTGTATATTTTGTATGCGAGAAAGTAAAAGTGATCGCAATTGGTAGTTTTTGTCTGAAAAATCTTGTCAGGAGCCTAAAACTAGAAAATATGTAAAAAAATCGAAGCATTATTGGGCATAGTGAGCAGTTTGGACCATCAATTTGTGGATATCGTGTTCGCAATTGCAAATGTACACTTTTGGTGTAGTTAACTGGTCATAATTGAACCAACTATAGGTTACTTATAATGCAATTATTAATTTTTAAAAATGCTGCATTGGAGTTTTAAGAAAACAGCTGTTTTTCTAAATGTTTGTTTTGGAGTTGATTACTTATTGTTTAAATACACGCAATTAATAATATATAAAAATAAATTCAACTTGAAATAATTATTTGTCAAATTTTAATTAAGATTTTTTAGGGAAAATAATTTTTCATGACTATATTAATTTGAAAATTTTGAGGAATCTGATAGAAGGTCCTATGAAGGTTTTTAACATAATTCACTTCTTTTTTTAAGTAGTTCAGTTACTCGGATATTAAATTTTCCTAAATTATTTAAGCTGCAATCTTGAATGTAAGAAATTTGGTCTAAGGAAGGGCGAATGTTAATTTTCGTCGACGTGTGCATGTCAACACTTAGGAAATATTTTGAATCACTTCTTATTCATGATCTGTTATTAAATTATAGCTATAATTTGCCTAATAGAGGAATTTTCATTGGACTTAATTTAGAAAGAGTGATACTGAAAATCTGATAACTGGTCTATAGAGACGACGCTGCTGTTAGTTTACTATAGTAACTGTGAATAGTAGGGTTTTACTGGGCTAATAATGTAATAGTTCCACGGCTTTTAAATATTTAATTAAGGAGCCGATTATTCATCATCTACTGTAAATGCATAAATATGAACAATTGATTGCGATTACGATTAATATAAATAGATTATTGAACATTTTTCACAGATTCGCCTAAAATGTGTGAATCAATCATTGGAACTCAAGCATCACCCATAAACAGATTATCAGCAAAGATTATTGTGGCCATTAACTGTCCCTTTTAATAAAATCCGTTGCGTGAAGGTATGCATTATTCAGACGCATCAGAAGCTGGGTGAGTCAACAGGAACGAGGGATTACTTTTAATTGATGCTTAAGATTACATTCAAAAAATTGATCTGATGACTCCTCTCTTCATTGATTCATCTCAATTTAGCTATTCGATTTATTTTTGCTTTTCAAAATCAAACCTAGCAATGAAGTATTTAACTTATTTCACCGCAGAGAAAATCTTACTGAATTTTGTAGGCACTTGACCCATAAGTTTTTACTGTTTGCACAGTGTTTTTACTGTTACCAATGCGCAATCATTGTGGGGAGCAATTTATGGTTCGCCATATTTGGTTGGACTGGGTTGCTTTTACTAGACTTCATTTTAATCACTTTTCTTTCTGTTATTTTTGACAACTTTTTTGTTGAGCGAAATAACACAGGAGTGTTGAAAATTAAATTCAGATTTACAAATTTGATTACATATATGTAGTATGGGAGCCTAGGTCCCGTGTGAGGTGAAGTAGGCAGTTTCGTAGACAGGTGAGGACACAGTTCTGCTATTGTAGAAATTTAATGGACAAGGCGAACATTTAGACGGGACGAACATAAAAGGAAAGAGATAAAGCAAAAAAATTAAGAGGGCGGTTCCTGCCCTTTTACACCAAATTAAGTTAGCCCATCATCACTGCGGTTCAGGCATCGCGTTCCATCCCTCAATCGAACTGTTCCTCGTAAAAGCGGGCTCAGTTCTGTCGCTACCAGGAGAAGAGATCCGTCGTGTCACGTGACGTCTGCTCGTACAGCGTTGCCAATCGTTGGTTCTAAACTACGGCTCCAGACGGCGTTCTTGACGGTGTGTCGGCTTAATACCACATATAATGATAACTGAAATTTGCATGAAATAATTTTTTTACCCGACTACCTGGTGTGTGGTAGATTGGTAGATGATACCCGTAACTTAAATAACAACGGAACTTACCTGGGAACTATGATCTACCTGTTCCTGCTGTTAAGTTTCATGCTTTTAAGTTATTTTACGATTTCAGTCTTTGACGGATGTATTTTTCAGCGAACAATCAACATCTACGAGTCGTTCCTGTCATTCTTATCATGTTATGATTTAGTCTTCTAGTAGTTACTGATTTGTTCTGGGCAAATAAAAAAAAA
>BGPR01003255.1:43180-61497 GCA_013235015.1 Araneus ventricosus | reverse complement strand
TCAGGAAATTTTATCGATCTGGAAAAATCAGGGAAATTCGTAAAAATATCTAAAAATCAAGGAAAAATAATAGTTATTTGTTACTTGAGTTATTATCTATATCTTATGTCTAGCATTATTTGTAATAATAAATGGAATTAAAAAAATCCTATATTCATTTATAAAAGCTTAAGTTTTTGATTAGAGCAGTTAATTTCTTATGATTTGTTAAAGAATAGAAATTTGAAGTAATATTTTGGCAGTTTCTCTTGTTTAAATCTTTGCAAAAAAATATATTATTAGGTACGTATAATTATAATATTTTTATATTTATGCTGCAACGTGTTATTCTGGTACTCACGCAAAGGGCACTAATTAGTTATTGAACTGTTTTAAAGTTTTGAGCAAATATCATAATAACCTTTACTGTTAATATAATTTAACTTGCGTTGCAAAGAGTAGTTTTAATGTTTCTTAGAATTCTTATGCAGTTTTAGAAGCAAAGATTTTGTTAAAATTTCCATTATTTTTTACATATAAGAAATGTAATATACCGTTTTAATAGATTTTTTTAGGATGTTCATTCCATTTTTTAAGAATTAAATTTCATAAAAATATATTATTTTTTTCATATTAAATAACTGGTAAAAATGTTTTAAATAATGTATATTGTACACATATAGTGATTCTGAGTAAGGGGAAAGCCAGGAAACTAATATAATTAGTAGCCATAAATCAGGGAAATGTTGCAAGTTTAGTCAGGGAAAAGTCAGGGACATTTTTTTCACAGTTTCTGTAGCTACCCTGTAATTTTGCAAGTCAATCAATATAAATTTCAGTATAAGAATAATGCACAGAAATGTATTGTAATACTGTAAACCCTCGTTTTTATATGATGACGGATAATAGAAACTGACGATTAAACGAGTGATGGTTAATTGAGGTTTTACTGTACTTTAAAAAGAAATCACTTCATTAACATCAATCGAACTGAAATACGCTAACCATTCGGAAAGCAATCGAACACGTTTGCGAGAACAGTTTCATGCATAACTGCTATTTCGGTCATTCAAAATATTATCTTTTAATCTGAATCGTATATGTGTAATCGTATATAACAGTGTCCTAATTTCAATTAGTGTTTCCTCATGTGTGTTTCGTATACGCTCTTGAGAAATCTGATTTTTTTTAAAAGAAAATATTTTGGTGATTCTTGCTGCTCGTGAGAAAGAACTCGGTGCGTATGCACACAGTTCTTCAGTGTGGGTGGGATATCTGTGGTTTGACTTCCTTACGGCTTTTTCTTATTCTTATTTTTCTTAATTTTTTTCCCCGTAAAAACCATCAGTAACCAGGCAATTTATACAAAAAGAAAAGGCAGACTCTAATAATTATGAAATAAAATTTGTAGAACTATTTGCCGTTGATTTTTTTCTAAAAATGACAAGTATGCAAGTTATAGAATATTCTGGTAAATTATTAACGCCGATTACAACTATTACTAATTATTTTGCTGATTAATAATAAAAATGATTACAGAATCGAGGCCAATTGAATAGATAATTTAATAACCTTCTCTACGAAATTAAAATGGACATTTGCTAAAATATCACAATTTTAAATTTACAGATACACTGTTTCTTATTGTTTATTCGTATAAACTTGTTTTAAAAGAGAATATTTTCCGTTCTAAAATAGTTATGCCTTCATTTTTGCTTGCTTTTCTGTATCATTAAATTTTAGCTAATGAATTCTTTAATTTTGATCAATTTTAAATAAATTCTCTTCATGCACTGAAATGCATTTCTTCAACTTTAGTTCACCTACCAAAAACAATGCACTATTTTTTTCTCTTCCAAATCAAAACTCTCCACAAATCTTCCACCGCATCAACACCTGCTCCAGAAGTTATCAAAACGGAGATACGGTTACCGTACCCCTATAAAAATCGCTTGACCCGGAGAACGATTATGGTGCATCCGTAATAACCACTTTACCTTAACCCCAACCGTACCTCCCATTCAAGAAAAACAACACCCGCCTTATGCCAGACGTGTTCCTGGCAGAAGTCATGCCTGTCCTCGTTTCAAGGTCTGCAGTGAGATGGAGGGCATTAGGCCATGAGAGATCTCACCATGGGAAGAAGCTGCTTCGGGCCATTGATCTATGAATCGCGCCCCTGGAAGCCTTGGTTTCGTGATGCAGCCTCGTCTACGTAATGGCTTATCAACCCAGAGGTGGTCCTTTTCATAATGGGAAATCAATAACGTGGTGATTGAAGTCAGGGCACTGTTATAATAACAGATGGAGGAAGGCTAATATGCATTCAATAGAGGATTAATATCACACCCAGGGTTGCCAGAACAAAATAGCAAAATAAGGCCAAAAAAGGCCAAATTTGAAAATTTCATGAAAGCGCACATTTCTCCCTTATTCTGCTATAAGAAAATGACTATTCTTCATGAAAAAGTCTCCCATCAGATTTACATTTGTATAAAACTGTTCTATTAAACTAAAATTCAGGTGAATTTTTTTAAACATCTACATGCGCCACTTGCAAAAAGAAAAATAAAAAGAAAGAAAGAAAAATGAATTCTGTTCTTGTTGGTCCAGAATAAAACTTATATCAACTCTTGTTAATAACAACGTTCTATAATATTTTTCAATGTTCTAAAGTTTATTAGAAAAATAGTAGAATTATATATTAAGATTCCTTCTAAAAGTCATAAGGAAAAATAAAGCCAAAAAAGGCCAAAAATCAATTTAAAGCCAAATGAAAATTCCTAAGGTCAATGGCTTTTAAAAAAGGCCAAATTTCCACAATTTGGCCTTAAAAAGGCTAATATGGCAACCCTGATCACATCGGAAATGAAGTCGAACTTGCCATTGAATGAGTGCTCTGTTGTTTGCACGGAAGTTCTTCTATTTACAATAAATGAAAAATATTTTAGTCTAAATATCGGATCCTTGCTATAATGAAATTTTTAATATTTCGAACTCATTTGCAAAATTGTCCAGAATAGTTTGCAAAAGATTATGCAAGTCTAATTTCTAAAAATTGTGTGATCCAGCTTCATCTATGTAGTGGCTTATCAACCCAGAGTTGATCCTTTTTATAATGGGAAATCAATAATGTGGTGATTGAAGTTAGGGCAATGTCATAATAACAGACGGAGGAAGGCTAATATGCATTGCAATGGAGGATCGATAGCACATCGGAAATTAAGAAGCCGGACCTGTCATTGAATGAGTGCTCTGTTGTTTGGAGTGAAGTTCTTTTATTTACAATCGGTGAAAAATATTTTAATCTGAATGTCGAATCCTTGTTATTGTACGGAATTTTTTAATATTTTGAACTTTTCTTCAAAATTGTAAACATTATTAACGAAAGACTGTGTAAGTCTTAATGTCTAAAAATTATGTAATATAACTTCTTTTACGTAATGGTTTATCAAGTTAGTTAGTTAGTTTTCTTTTTTAATCTGAAACCAAAATTTATAGAAAAAAAATCTTCTTAAACTATGGGTTCCGACCCTTGTTAGGGTCGCATGCATGAAATTCGGGATCACGAAAACGAAGATTTCTAGTTCTTCTACCAAATTATTACACGCCAGTGAGCAAAAGTATTAGAATAACCCTTCATAGTTTTAAGCATTTTATTAAAGTTTTGTTAATAAATTTATTTACTTTAATTTCTTTTTGTTTATGATCAATTAACGTTTGATTTTTCTTATCTGTTTTTCTATTTAACCCTCTGATTACTTATCCCGAGGTTTTCGCGGGCAGGAAGTAAGTTTATTTTCTACTGCATCCTGCGATTTTCACAAGCTGATGTGTTTGTGCCATTATAGAGTTGAATCGTATACGTAATACTAATAAAGCTTTGCGTATAAAGAACAATTCGCACGGTTCAACGGTATTTGAACACGTTTGCGAACGTTGCATCTAAATAGTGATTTAAAAAAAAAAGGCAGTCAGTGGGTTAAGTACAGTTTGTTAGGGTTAGTATTGTTTAGCAACGGATTCGGAAACCCTCCGCTCTTTTACGCATGCGCCGGGCGGAATTATTTTCGTCAAAAGAGGGGGAAAGTGAAGACTGGAAGGGTGATGTTTACATTTTACTGAGCGTGATCTAACAATAACCCCGGAAATGCTCTTATATGGACTCATTGCCTGACAACCCTTTCCGGTGTAAAATCGTCCAAAAGTGGTAGTCTCGTAATCCGCTGCTAAGTTTGTTTTCAAATTTTTCGATGGAGATTTGGTTGATTGAATTCGATTTGAATGTACCTCCAAATTTATGGCCCCTCTCCTTCTTCCTTTGAGCAAAATTTTGTATTCTTCAAAAATTATAGGTTCGTCTATCCTCTTGTTGCTGATTTTACTACGACTTAACAAGACATATGTTTAGTACGAACAAGAAACAACTAATGCAGTAAAATTTCCGATTAACCGTCGTTCGTTTAACTGTCAGTTTCTGTTAGCCGCCATCGTGTAAAAAGTAACGTAGGTTTATAGTATTACAATATATTTTTGTACATTAATACTCTTATATTGAAGTTTATATTGATCGTTTTGTAAATTTATTTACATCTTGTATGTATTATTCACTTTTAAAGGATTTTATTTTCATTTTCGTCCCAAGCCGGCAGTGAAATCACGTTCTTATTCGGTTATCCGTCACTGGTATGGACGGTGACGGTTAATCGAAGATTTAATGTAATAAATTCAATCGACACATAGCGAACACAAAAGAACTCATGCAGAGTTAAACAAATCTTAAGAACTATTTGTAATATTATAGATATTACTAGCGCAATAAATAAATTTAACCAATTAGAAACAAACGATATGCAATCAAGTTGCATTTATTCGTAGGTTTTTTTATGCGACTGATACAATTAAATTTAATAATAAATAACTTATTAATTTAACAATAAAATAACCAATTAGAAACAAACGATATGAAAGCAAGTTTCATTTTAAACAACAAGCTATGCATTTATTCGTAGATTTTTTTATGCGACTGATGAAATTAAATTTAATAATAAATAACTTATTAATTTAATATTAAAATAACCAATTAGAAACAAACGATATGCAAGCAAGTTTCGTTTCAAACAACAAACTATGCATTTATTCGTAGATATTTTTATGCGACTGACAAAATTAAATTTAATAATAAATAACCTATTAATTTAACAATAAAATAACCAATTAGAAACAAACGATATGAAAGCAAGTTTCATTTTAAACAACAAGCTATGCATTTATTCGTAGATTTTTTTATGCGACTGATGAAATTAAATTTAATAATAAATAACATATTAATTTAATATTAAAATAACCAATTAGAAACAAACGATATGCAAGCAAGTTTCGTTTCAAACAACAAACTATGCATTTATTCGTAGATATTTTTATGCGACTGACAAAATTAAATTTAATAATAAATAACCTATTAATTTAATAATAAAATAACCAATTAGAAACAAACGATATGCAAGCAAGTTTCGTTTTAAACAACAAACTATGCATTTATTCGTAGATTTTTTTTATGCGAATGATAAAATTAAATTAAATTTTCTGATCGAAACTGTGGAAACGAAGGGTGTAAAATTCTTGCTAAATGTTTGCATCTCAAAGAAATGAAAAATATTATTCTAGAACATCTTCTGAATGTGATCAGATTTCCTTTTGTAGAAATTTATCTTCGAAAAGGATGAATCATTCGCATAAACGATATCAAAACACCTACTATCCTATTAAATGGTGATCGCTTTCATAGGTGGTAGGTGACTCGGCTTAATGTTTAATGGCACACCTGTCGTCTGAAATGATGTCGTTGTGGCAAACAGATAAGATAAAAATCGTCTGCTCAAATGAAATACGAGTTTTCACCTGTGGAATTCGAAAATGAAAGTCCTTTGACGAGCTGATAGCATCACCCACGTTCTTCACATGTAATGAGTATTTTGACTTCGCCCCTGTAAGCGTAGAGACAGAGATTATTACCAAAGTTAGCAGAAAAATTATAATCTGCGATGGCTTTTAATGAATAGAAAACGATTTCGACTACTTAAGGAAGATTTATAGCATGCTGTATAATCTATCTATACATAAAACAACAATTTTTTTGAATATTTATGTATTATGTTCTCTTTTTTTTTGTTCTTTATGTACGCCCTGACCGTTTGACTTACAGGGACCAAATTTGATATAATAATGGATTAGCATAAAAGGGAGCTAACGCCGCAAAAATTATTTTGAAATTAGAATTAGATTTTTATTTATTTAATTTTAAGATGTAAATTCGGTCGTTTTTGGCTATTCTTGCCATTTTTTTTCCTTCATTTTTATTCATTTACCATTCGGTGTTTAATTTATTAGTTCTCGCTTTTTTTCTGTTCATATATTATTCTTTTTGAGCCATATTAAGGGAAGTTGGTATGAATAAAAAGTTTTATTTTTTCTTTTGGAAACGATTCGCTTCCGTGTTTTTATTTATGAACATCGGGGAAAAATTGTTTTCTTGTATTTTTTTCTCCCTTTTTTTTGTCTTTTGGACAAAAAGAAATATGGATCCCGATTTTTTTGTCTCTAGGACTTTTTAAAAATTTTGCAGCGTATATTTTTATTGACATTTTGTTGGTTTTAAAGATTCATTTAAGTTTATATTTTTAATCAGTTATGCCGGGAAAATTCTGTACTATACGGTTTATTGTTTAAAAGTTCTTAAATAAATGTTCTTTTTCCACACTTTTCGCGTTTTCTTTCAAACCATACTGTTAAAAGGTAATAAAAAGGCTAGATTTGAAAAGATATGTTGGGGAAAGTTAGTGACAATGTTTGTAGAAAAAGAAACGGAGGCTGGTATATGAAAAAATATGGATCCCGAGCAACGCCGGGTTATCAATTAGTTGATTATATACGACCAAAGCAATCTTTTCTGAAAATGAACTTTCGCTAATCACAAATGATTGTCGAATTACGAATTTTCGATTTAAAAGTTGTCGCAATAAGAAAAGTGCAATTAAATTCTAAGTCTTTCAAAATATTTCAAAGAGTCAAGAAGTGTAGTTTTAATTACGATTTGCACACTCAAAAATAAATAACTCTTCTTATAATTCCATTCAAAAATAAAGAATTTTTCTTTTCCAAATTCATTTCATTGCTCCTTCACGTTTTCGTTTATTAATGCGTTTGTAAAAATAATCAATGCTTTTCAGATCGTGAGAAACACAAGTTATTATTAACGTTCTAAACTGATTATTACAAATTCCTCAATTGATTTTTTTAAAATTGTGTAGTACCGAAATTATTTGATGAAAACCATGGAAATTATAAGCGATATGAATTAAAAATTAACAAAATGAAAAAAAGACATTTCAGATTAATAACGTTTAAGAAGCCTTTTATTTCCCACTTGTAATGATACAAAAAAAAGAAAAGAAAAAAATTCATCAATGTTAAAAATCAACGCGAAATTTCCGCATTGAATTTTCCTGTCATTTACGCTATAAGACAAAATGAAATGAATTTTCTTGAATAGAAGTTCACTTAAAGTTTTGAAAAAATCGTTTTGAGAACCTTTACGTAACACGTGAAGGTATAAAAACAATACAACTGACGTCATTCTTGGTAATGAGTACGAGTGGATGAATGCTGCACCTTTTGCTGTGTCAGGTTGGGAAGTTGTCTGGAACAGTTCCACTTGGTAGCTATTCAATTTGGGCCGTCTTCTGCTACTTTTTTTGTTCTTTTTTAGCTTCGTATTAGTTTCGTTTTAACACTAGTGGCATGTAATGTACCCTGTTACGTTTTTGTTTTTAACATTCATTTTAATCAAACTGCTGGTGGGAAAATTAAAGTCAGTTGTTTCGGAGTTCAGGTCACGCATGCAGTCTTAGAATTAGATGTTGAATTTCATTGTATTCTGATTGTTTTTTATTTCACGGAATGGATTTACTTTAGGATAATATGTATTTCTGATTTGAAGAATTTTCTCTCTTTAAATTTAGATCAGATGTAAACAAAACATTACAAGATGTTTAAAACAACCGAAATTAATATTATTCTTATTAAATATGTAACAATAGGCAAAGTATAAAATATCTGTCTCATTTTAATATTTTGCCTAAGCATTGTGTAGAATATCTAGGTGTTATATGGAATGATAAATGCTTTTTTGACAGCAAATGAAAAAAAAAACTTTTATTGAAAATATGCTTTCGAAAATGTTAAGAAATACAAAATAAAAGATCTAGAGTTTTCCGACATAAAGAGAAAAATTATAGATTCTGGATTACTATATATTAAAAGCTAGACCGGACAATTTATTGCCGTGTACAGTTTTAAAATAATAATAAAAAAAAACGTCGTTCTTGAAAATACACCTCACTACGCATTAGGGTGGATCGAAAAATCAAAGTATGGATAAAATAATCGGCATAGGGTGAAAAAGTTGTCTTTTAAGTGTACTAGCATATATGCAAAATTTTTTCAACTTTGTTTAATATCTTCCGGTGCCCCAGGACGCTTAAATATTTGCGAAAAAACGTTTTTTATGCAAATTTCGAATTAAAAATTAAAAATGTGTTAAAGAAACGATTTTACAGAGAGAAACGTAGAGGAGAGGGCGAAGGAATTATAAAAAATACCAACAAAAACTGGAAAATTATCGTACTGAAAAAATATCGTGTTTGTTCGATATCACATTTTGTAAGTGTACAAATTTCGATACATGTAAATTCCAAAAAGATATGAAAATTCCACTTGCTGAGCGATTGTTTATAAAAGATCAAGGATTAGAAAGGAAAATGGTTATTGGAGAAGTGGAAGTAATTGCTACTGAAAAAAGAGAAAAGGAAAAAGAAAACAGATGGAAGACAAAAGAATAAAACGTAAAATGGTTAAAACTGATGCTGATTCTGCTCATGCTCAATCAGTGGAGCTACTTGAGCTCAACACTATGTCTTCGTCCTTGTATACAGATACGGATGTAATTACCTTGGAATATCAATCATAAAATCGTTTAGATTTCCCTACCTTAGCAATGGAATGTGATTGATACGGAATTTCAGATAGAACAGCTACTTCATTCAGTGCTGTTCTACAAGACATTGGAATTATACACGAAGGAAAGGCTTCGCACGTGGTAGATCGCAATAAAATTCGTAGACAGCGTAAAAAGCTTTAAAATGCAGTTGCAAAGTCTACTAAGTTAAGAGTGTCTCGGTCTCTTTTAACCAGATTATATTTCGATGGGAGAAAAGACAACACAAAAGTGCTAATTAAGAAGGACACAAAGTACTACTCAAAGACCACGAACGAGGAGCATTATACTCTTGTAAACGAACCTACCTGTGTATATCGGACATGTTACTGCTGCAACAGGAGGAGCTAAGACCATAAAAGAAGCAATACTCAATTTTTTGGAACACATAATATACAATTAAATGGGCTAACAGTAATTAGATGCGATGGAACAAATGTTAATACTGGGCACAATGGAGGTATTATTCGCTTGATGGAACTGGCCTCAATAGACCATTACAATGGTGAATTTGTTTGCTTCAAACAAATGAGTTACCTCTCCGTCATCTACTAAATTCTTTGGATGGTGCAACAACTGGTCCTAAAGAATTTTGTCAACCACTTGGTAAAGCAATCAAAACCTACGAGGAGCTACCTGTAGCTCTTTTTCCTTCAATAAGTATGGAGAATATGCCACATAATATAGATAGAATGGTTCTCAGCAATGATCAACAATATCTATATGATATTTGCCTACCGATATCACGCGGTGAATGTTATTCTGACCTGACGCCTGGAAAGCCTGGTTCAGTTGTTCACTCAAGGTGGCTAACAATTGCAGGTAGAATTTTAAGGGTGTATGTGGTCACAGAAAAACCATCTGACAATCTTATTATTCTTGCAACATATATTATGAAGGTATACGCAACCTGTATGGTTCCATGTCAAGACAAAGCCCTCCATAACAGATGGAGCGCTGCATATTTGGAGACTTATTTCATTTTTTAGATATTTTTAACCCAATTTAAGAAATATACTACACACTTTTATTCAACAAAATAGCTACTTTTGTCATCCAGAAAATTTGCTATTGTCAATTTTCACAGATAACAGAGAGGATATAAGGTCTTTAGCACTACGAAAACTAATTTGTGCTAGAAATGAAAACAGAGGATCATCAGAATAAGAATTTTTCAAGTACCAAAAATAGACTTTAAAGCAAAGGATTTTTTTGCTCTTATTAACTGGCAACGAGTTGGACATTTGAACCACCTCTTTTGATGAATGCGCCATTTAAAGAAGTAGAGGACGTGGTAAAAGTTAGACGGAGGAGCGGTCAAAATATCCATGCCATACACAAGCTGTAGAAAGATGTTTTCGCATAGTGTCTGAAGCGTCCGAAAGTGTATATGGAAAAGAGAAGAGACACAGCTTCATATTGAATAGGATACAATCAAAAAGTCTTATCAAGCATTATAATACCAAGAAGGATTACATCCTTTAGAAATATGTAAATCTTCAAACTAATAGAATTAAAAAGTCTATTATTAAGTTCACTTTTTATAAGTTTTGTGATTTATTGCTTTGACTATTAAATTTATACTTCATGTATTATTATAAAATTATAATTATTTATAAGTTTATACTTTAGTACTTGAATAATCTGCCAATTTTTCATTAATTCCCAATTTTTAATAGAGATATTTGTAAAAATGCCAATTCTAAACTTTTTGGGGGGCTTTCGGGCCACCAGAAGATATGAATGAACTTTAATAATAATAAAAAAACGTCAACTAATATACCCAAAACAAAACTTTCTTACCCGGTGCTAAAGGAAATTTTGAAAACATTTTTTTATAAATTTACCCCCAAAATGTCACTTTTAACTATTTTTGGGGCACTGGAAGATATGAATGGATTTCAATAAAAAAAATATATGTAAACTAATATACCTAAGACAAAACTTTCCCACCCCATGCCAAAAATAATTTCAAAACAAAACAAAAAAATTGTAAATTTTCATAAAAAATTCAATTTTTAACTATTTTTGAGGCGCTTGGGGCACCGGAAGATATAAATGAATTTCAATAAAAAAAATTATATAAACTAATATACTTAAGACACAACTTTCCCGCCGCATGCCAAAAAGAATTTCAAAAAAAAAAAGAAAAAAAATCCTATACTTTTCGATCCACCCTACTACGCATGTCCGCTAGCCTTATGTTTACTGTTTGCTTTAAAACTATTTCAGACTCGGTCCAGGGTCCAGAGAGATCTCTCAAGCCGTATCGATCGATGATATCGTGCATTTAATGCATCATATTCTTTAGCAACAGATTCGCAAACCCTCTGCGCTTTTGCGCATGCGCCGGGCGGAGTTATTTTCATCAAAATAGGGGGAAAGTGCAGACTGGAAGGGTGATGTTCACATTTTACTGAGCTTGATTTAACAAAGAACTTCGGAAATGCGCTCAGATGACTCATTGCTTGACACCTCTTTCCGGTGTGAAATCGTCCAAAAGTGGTAGTCTCGGAATCCGTTGCCAGGGCCGGCCGAACACTCCGTTTGTCCGTGCCCCGGCACGGAGTAAAAAAAACCGAGGGGCGCAAAATTGCTAAACAAAATGAGAAAAAAAAATCGCAGCGGAGTTATTGAATTAATTAGAAAATTTTTTGAAAAAATTCTAAAAACAATCTAATTTTATGTACTAATGACCATAAAACTTTCAAGGCTCTACTCCAGAAATCTGTACATATAAAAGGCAATGTCTGTGTATCTGTGTGTGTCTGTCTGTGCGCGGCACAGCTCAGAGACTGCTGCACCTACAGGTACGAAATTTGGCACGAAGATGGCCCAGGACAGGAGCCGAAACACCTCAAAGATTTTCTTTCGAAGACACATTTTTGGATATTCGAAGTAGATTTTTCGTTATTCAAAGTTTAATCTTTTTTTTTTTACCTTTTCCAGCGAAGTTCAGTACTAAAACTGTTAGAAGTCTGGAAGTTCAACAGGTACAGAAAATTTTTTTATACCACCTGAAACGCTATTTAATACCTTCTACAACGAGACCAATTTCAAATCTGTGCAACAACTAGATGCGTGTTGGTAATTAATTGAAATAAGGTCACATTTTGGGATGAAACTCTATTTTCCCATAAAGTCTTTTTGTAAATCTTGGTAAAAACGTTACTACCTGTCATACAAAATCGATTTTTTTTTCAGAAAATACCCTCAAGAGCTGGCTTTCAAATGAAAGAAAAATTATTTAAATCTCGTTCAGTCAGTTCGTTTAAAAAATTTTCTTCCGAAGCCCTAAGTTTTGAAAATTTCCAGCTTTAAGCATATTCCGGCTCCTAAGAAAACATCTGTGAGGCCGCGGTGGCCTAGTGGTAAGGTCTCGGCTTTGGGGCCGGAGGGTTCCAGGTTCGAAACCCGATTCCACTGAAGATCCGCCGTGTATGGGGCCTGTTGCACGTTAAATCATACGTAGTGGTCAAACGTCCTCCCGTTGGTGTGGCGTGGAAGTTTGGAGAGGGGGTGCCAGCTCAGGTGTCGTCCTCGTCATCTGACCGAGGTTCAAAATTACGAGGTCCGTCCCAAAATAGCCCTCGTGTTGCTTCAAAACGGGACGTTAATATAACTAAAACTAAACTAAACTAAAACCTAAGAAAACATCCAAACTAAAAATAATTAAGAACTATTTTCGAACAACAGCATCTGAAACAATATTATCAGACCTCGCTATATTAGGAATGAGTATGAACTGAGTAACAATTTAGATGTTTCTGAATTAATTAGAGAATTCTGTGAACTAAAAGTTCTTTAAAAAAAAATCGTCTGAATTCTACTCTTGTTAAATGTTTTTTTTAAATGAAGTATATTAAGTGAAAAGTTATTATAAGTATTTGTGCCAATTGCTGAGTTACACTGTTGTTTTTTGGACGTCCGCTAAAAACTATAAAAAAGACAATATAACTTTTTTTTTTTTAGAATGCTTACATTATAGTTCCACAGGGGCGCAATTTTTTGCTTTTGCACGGAGCGGTTCAAAGGCTAAATCCGACCCTGCCGTTGCTAAACAGTGTCAGTCCTCTGCAAATGTTGTGGCTCTTGGAGGAGATTAGCCGACCTTCGTGGTGATAATTCAAATCTCCGGTAGTTTGAAATTCGTTCCATTACCTGGGCGCCACGATTGGAGGCACTCCTAACAATCGAGCGACATCCGCTTGAGACTGACTAGCTTCAACCTAACTAATGGCTCTTCATCTCAGTCTCTCGTCTAAGTTATTCCGATTGCTCATTTTAACTTATTCGATCCATCTAGCTTTTTTTCTTTGAAGAAATGCAATTTTATATAGGAAATTAATTAGAAAAACGGTCTCTTTCACACATTTTTTATAAAGTTACCTTTTAACTGTTTAACATGCAATAGATGCTAACGTTGAATTTACCATTCTACGAATTATGTGTTAGATACATTTTTAAAATGTTGGCGGTAGTTATCTATCCTATTAAATTCGAAGGTAAACAAACATATGTATCTATGTCCTTCTATCTTCTCACGAACCACTGAATCCTGAAACTAGCCGTAAGTACCAAAAGATGGAAAATAATGCAAGGAATCCATTTCGACTGTTTAAATTCCGAAATTGTAATTAGTTAAAAATATATTAATTAAAAACGTCAAAATGAATGAATTGACGTCAAGCCATCTATTGGCAGCATGGTGAATTCATTCACGGCGGATTCTTTCCCCCCTATTATTAGTTTTCGCATCCGGTGTCGCATTTTTTTTATTTATTTAACGGAAGTTGGTATTTCTTTTTGAGCGAGCTTCTGTGTTTGGATTTATTAACAAGGGTAAAAAAATCATTTTCATGCTTTTTTTTCTTTCTTTTTTTGTATTGAAGTGTTTTAATTTCATAACGTTTGTTAGGGAAAGTAAGTGACAATATTTGTTGATTGTAAAGAAAAACGGAGGCGGTGAATATGAAAATATATGGATCCCCAGGTCTCACGTGATCTCACTTCTCTCCGCCCGGGAATATCCTATTATTTGTGATAGCCCGTGCAACGCCGGGCCACACAGCTAGTTATATTTAAAATAATTGGCAAAACCAAAGAATGTCTCCCGGCACCAACCTCTGGAGAGATTTCTCCAATTTTTGTTTCATGTATCTTTCAAGCTCATTTCCGCTAGATACGTCATCAAAGGTCGCGTCCCTCACACAACCTCCATTTTCGAGAGAAATCTCAAAAATACTACATTCTCTATGGAGAAAAAGTTTGACAGAGTCCCCCAGTTCCAACCACTGAACCGATTTTGCCATTTTGCAAGTATAGCTATGGGCTAATGATATTACAGGCGAACAGTCGTTCACCGAAGGCGGCTAGTTTAGAATAATTTCGGAAAATTTGTTTGTAATTTTAATTTTGGACCTTTAATGTCTAACTCTGCATTTATCTTTTTTTTCTTCCTTTTGAATATCCCTTAGTTTATCACTCTTCATTTTAAACCTTTTTATATGACTGATAAAAAATGTTTCATAGTAATAAAAATTTCAGACGCATTCTTAGTAAGTTGAAAATGTATTTCTTAACAAACTTAATTTTTGGTTTAGTTTTCTACAAATGTAAGAAATTTAATGGAAGAGAGATTTGGCAAACGATTTTCAAATCAGGAATTTATCCATCAATTTTAATCAACTTCTGTTTTATTTTCGATGAATTTTTTTTAAGTTCCTTTTTGGTGAAATGTAACATTTTTATCCAGTTGTTTTGTTATTCATGATTGCTGTGTTTTAGAAATGGAAGTGTTTTAATTGAGGCCTGATTGCTTTTGCATCCATTCGTCCATAGCTAATCACTCTGCTTAATCTTTCTTTTTAAGAAATTTTCATCTTCCGTTTCTTTGAAGGAATAAATATATCAGTTAAAATGATGATATTATTCTGTCACTTCGAAACTCTTTAAACATTTCGACATTTCATACACCGCTTCAAACGATTTTCCTAAACGAAATTCGTTCCTATGATTTTGTTTAACTTTTTTGCAAAAAAATTATTATTGTTCTTGATCTGGCAAATTGAATGGTAAACTGTGATTATGCTCAATTTTATTCTATAAACAAAGGAGCTATTAATTGATTCCGATTTTCTAAATCGGTAATTTATCCGTCAGTTTAAATCAACTTCTGTTTTATTTTCGATGAATTTTTTAGTTCCTTTGAGGTGAAGTGTAACATTTTTATTCAGTTGTTTTATTATTCATGGTTGCTGTATTTTAGAAACGGAAGTGTTTCGATAGAGGCCTAATTGCTTTTGCATCCATTGCTCTGTAGCTAATCATTACGTTTAATCTTTCTTTTTAAAAAAATTTCATCTTCCGTTTGTTTGAAGGAATAAATATATCAGTTAAAATAATGATATTATCCTGTCACTTCGAAACTCTTTAAACATTTCGACATTACATGCACCACTTCAAACGATTTTCTTAAACGAAATTCGTTCCTATGATTTTGTTTAGCTTTTTCTGCAAAAAATTATTATTGATCTTGATCTGACAGTAAAAATAACGTTCTTTTTCAGTTAATTGAATGGTAAATTGCTATTATGCTCAATTTTATTCTGTAAACAAAGGCGCTATTTAATGTTATAAGTTTTCTTAAATAGAACACGTTGCATTCCTTCCTTTTACTTCATCACTTAAAATGTTTATGAAAAGTTTTTCCTTTTGCCGTCACATGTGAGTATTTAATTTCATACATGACATATTTCCGCGGAAACGTGGATTTCAGCTTTTTCGGCATCGGATTTTATCATTCTTATTTTTCTTTTATATAATAATTCTACAATATTTTTAATATCTCAAGCACTTTTTGTATAAATTTATTTATTTTATTGTTCAATTAAACATACTTATTTTACTTCTCGGTATTTATGTTTGGCGTGATTCATTATTTATGAAGTTCAGCTTTTTTTGTTCCAAGCCTGTGTCATGTCTGTAATTTATCTTGATTTCTTCCGTTATTTATTTAAAGTTTAATTGCATCACTTATGTATGATTAGTGAGTTATGTTTATTTTGCATCGATTAAAGAGAAGTTTGAACTGTGTTATTTATTTATTTTACTTATTATTATTTTATTTATTTTACTTTCAGTCCAAAAATTATTGAAGCGATGTATTTTATTCACAGTTTTTAACATTTTAACTTCAGAATTAAAAATTGTATTTTTGGTGGAACATTCATCAACTGAGCTAATCTTTTAGTAAAATAAATGTCATAGCAGTTTCGTTAGGAGAAAATGCAAGTTGTGTTGTAAATGAATAAAATGTTTGATCAGATTAGTCAAATAAATCAATTCATGCTCATATGATTTAAATTGTTTAGATGCTGAAATATTGAGCTGAAGAAGGAAACATTTTGGGTATTTGTAGTTCAAAATTATTATGGCTGGGATTTGAGCATTCCTAAATGTTACAAAATTGAAAGATTCTGATTTAATTTCTTCTTTAAAATAATTTTAAATCGTGTCAATAATTGCAAATGCTATGAATTATTATATGCTTCGCAAGATATTTCAAATTAAAAAAGAATTTCGTGTCAAAATATTTTGAAATTTGACACGATAAAAAGCCACTTAACCTTCGACCCAGCGCCGAGACTCTTCCACATGACCAGTGTGATCTCTCAAAAAGGACAAAATAAATAAAGAAATAATAATAATAATAAATAAATAAATACAATAGAAGTTAATTATTAAAATTAAAATAAGGAAAGATTCCTTCAGTCATTACAATGTCAGCCTCAATGCGATATAAGTAAATACGCATAAAAATGGTGGTCCTGATCCTGCTTGGTCTGGCAAATGCAGTCAAGTCCATGAGTCAAGGACTCATTATAAACCTTGTTGGCGTCACTGGGGTGTCCGGGGGTGAAGTCCTCCTTGTAGGGGATGCTGTGCCCCCCACTGTCGGGTCAAATTTTTGTACCCCGTCTACGCAAACGGCTATTCTAGTAGATAAATAAAGATATGGTGAAAAGTTGAGAGGGTCATTATTACGTCCCTCCCCTTGTACAGCAGATCCTGCCCCCCGTCTGGTGGACTCTAACGCCACTCCTGATTTTAAAGGTTAAATGTATCATCTTTTGTGTATCAAAGTCACCCGGAGGATCTGAGGTAACACCTGACTCACCTGAGGAAAAAGTGTGACTTAGCTTCAATATATAGGGGCAATTACCGTCATATAGAACTTTCTGGGGAAACTGATCCAAATCTGTATTTTGCTGGGAAGAAAACCAGGAAAATCTCAAGCAGGCAGCTCCACCGCGGCGAGCACTTCGTTGCTAAAACGCACCTCGGACTAACATTTTTTGAAATAATTCTGAGTAAGAGCACAGAACGCCGCCCCATGTCCCCGTGCCTGATGTCATTACAGCACCCGTGCCGGTTGAATGCACATTCAAGCACAGCCAAAGGATAGAACCCATAGCCTTCTTTCTCCGACACCTTTCTCTCATCTATGCCATGATGATTAGTCTACTGGAGGGAGTCTCTCGAAATGAATTTTGGTAATAATTATATTGCATTCCAAAAGTAATTCCATGGGGGTGAAAATTCAACTAAAATCATCCGAAGCAGGGCGCGATTAAATCTGCTATGCTTATTTCAGTCCCAAATGATTTTAAGAATGAGAACCGGTGCACTAAATAATATTTTTCAGCTATTAAACTCATATTTAAAGTTACAAGGACCTTTTAAGTTTATTTTTATAAACCCAGGAAGGGCCTTGTAGATATAATAGACGAATATCTTATTTCATTTTTATTGGGAATAATTTGTGTAATACACGACTGACGCTAGCCACCTGTCGTATTTCCTTTCACTTAAAAAGCGGGTAAAATATAATTTGACCCTCTCTCCAGCTGGGGTGTGTCAGTGATGACGTGACTTCACGCATCGCGGAACATGCGCAGATAATATCGGCGGCACTTTCGATAATCGGTTACATCAGTAATATCTGTTTCTACTAACAATGCCCATGAATTTCTCCTTCCGTAAAGTAATGATGATATTTAACTGTGTGTTTCACAATTCTTAAACGAAGTTTGCTCGTAAATAATGTTTTTAAGCATCGAGTTGATTGTTGTGTACTTGAATGATGGGGCTGTATTAAGTTTAGAACTGCACCGACTAACTATAGGTAAATGACTGTTTTTTAGATTTTTTTTTACTTTCTCGTTTAAAAAAAAAATTACTGGAAAATATTGCAAATGGCAAAAAAATTCGACCTCCAGAT
>BGPR01003255.1:23440-43080 GCA_013235015.1 Araneus ventricosus | reverse complement strand
ACTATGAAACGTTCATTGAGTCAGAGAGATAAAATTTTGGTATGTGGTCTTTACACCAAAATTGTAGATTTCTGTCAAATTTTGAAGAAATTCCATGCAGGGGGAAGTGGGATAAAATCGGGTAGCTAAGATTCGAAGGCCTGCTGGAGCTAAAACATTCGACAGAGAGCATGCAAAATTTTGTTAAAATATTCATTGCTTATCGGAGTAAAAAATATCTTTCCATAAAAGTCCCAGTTTCATTACTTTAAAACCGGGTACACATGTTAACGTTATGGGAAAGTAGGAAAACTCGGTGAAAAAGTTGCAATCGTTCTTATTTCATATGACAATTTAAGAACATTAGTCACAAAATTCACATGGAAAGCAGTTGTCTTCTTCCTCCGCGCTACTGCGTACTTTCGTGGGACCAGCTAAGACAGTTTTTACATTAGATTAACCCTTCTTTTTATTTAAATTAGAAAATTCATTATTGAAATATAAATAATCAACGTCTGTGTGATGTATTTTCATCGTCTTCAGCAGAAGAATCATCAATACCGACTGTCCCGGTCTTACGCCACTTGGAGTACCCTGTTTTACCCCGAGTGCAGTGGTTATAGAAAACGAAATAGAACAGATACATTATTTGGGTAAATCCTTATTGTTTGATAGGATATAAATCCTTTGTAAACTTATAATAAGCTGGACTAAAATTGGTTTTTAAAAGTGTAATGATTTTTAAGTAAGGGTATTTTAAAATCAAACGAACATTAGAGAGCTGACGTCTTGAAACAAATAAATCTTCACAGAAGCAGTGAATTCAACAACTGCAACACGCCACTATGACTTTTCCTTTTTCTTGACTGGTAGAGCGTAATTCGGTATCTGTTCGCTGGAAAGAAGAACTAATATTGCCAGAATCAAGGGCACCCGGTTTTACCCCACTCTCCGCTACGGGAACTCTTTGTTTCTGTCCGTCCATATGTTTGTGAACACGACATCTGCAATATTCAACGAGCTAGATAGATGGAATTTGGCAGACAGTTTTATTACTGGAAACGTGATCTGTATCACATTTTGGACCAAATTCTTCAACAGGTTGTCTGTTCGTGCGCATGTGAATCTGATATCGCAAATACGCAATAAGCTATATGGGTGAATTTTAGTATATGATTTTTACTCCAAATTGTAGATCTGTATCTAATTTTGGACCAAATGCGTGAATGAGTGCGCTGTATGTCTGTCTGTCTACCCGTCCATGTGTATGGGGAAACGAGAACTTAAAAACACAACGAGGCAGATAAATAAAATTTGTATTGGGTCTGGACACTAAAATTCTAAATCTGTATCAAATCCTGGAACCAGTTGTTGTATGGAAGCTATTTTAACGGTCTATAAGACCAAAACCAGGCCACTGATACCCAGACAAAACCTAACTGATAAAATTTTACACTCCAAAATAAGATGAATTGCTTAGATGCTGATATTTTTTACATTATTATAGATCTCTAGTGGAAGAGGTAAATATTCAACATAACGATTAAATTAAAAGAAATTTATTTATTTATTTAAAGAAAAGCACACTACAGAGAAAACACCATTTACAGAGTGCTGACAAACACACGAAGAACAAAAGTCACAATGAGTAAATAAAAAATAAATATGCCTTAGAAAGCAAAAAGTAGACCACAGAGAATACATAAAATCATAAAACTTATGCAAACGTATATATAATTAAAAACGAAAACACGTAATCACAAAACTTTAAGACACACTATGACACCAAAAGTTCATTTAAAGTTCATTTCCAAACAGCAAGGGTCAAAAAGTCAAAACACGCAAACACCGAGTCTAATAAAGAAACACACCAGGAGTTTAAAAACGTAAATACGCACTTGAGATTAAAAAAAAAAAATGCAACACTTAAGATAAAAATAAATCAAACACGGCGCCAAAAAACTGGTCGAATACATAAGAACACGGAAAATCAAATAGCATAAAAATCTAAAATGTTGTAGAAAGGCAAAATAAAACCTATCATGTATTTAAAAGATGCAAACATTTCGACTTAAAAGCACCTAAAGATATATTAAAAATGTCAAGTTCATCAGAGAACGTGTTAAAAATTTTATAAAACCTATATAACGGGAACCTGTTAATATAATTAAATTTTGAATCTAAATTTGGAAAGGAACTATGGTTTCTTAAAAATCTGGCGGGCACAGCGAAATCTATTGAGCTCATTATATCATTACAACCAATTGAACCATTAATTACTTTGTAAAAGAAAAGAACGCAAGAAACATCTCGTCTGGAGGATAAACTAGGCATATTAAAAATATTACGTATAGGAGTGAAGAGGATATATCATGCAAGTAAAATCCATTTTTTTTGTAAAGTAAATATCTCAAGAAGTTGTTCTGTATTCGCTGAATAATTTGCTTCTATTTTGTTTCGGTAATTGGATAAATCATAAATTAGATTTTGTAGAAAAATCTAAAAGAAACTGAGAAATAATTTTATTTCTCGTTTGATGCAATATAGCTATGTCTGACTCTTGCGCCATTGCACACAACGGTCTGCCGCCCAAAATTGTTGATCGAATAAATGTATTCCAAAGAAATATATAAATATGAGATAGTATTTTGTGTAATTTGCTATGAATTTGTTTTTGAAACAGCCACAAAACACCGATCTAATCATGACTTCTAAAATTTTCTCTAATGGGATGACTATATACTTCGAACTCTTGACAAATAAACTGTTTAGAGAAATGTAAAAGCACCTGCGCAACAGCAAGAAAGGTAAACTAAATCGGCACCATTAACAAAATATAAGCGTCAGGTAAACCGAATGAGTCATTCTGATTCGTTCTAAAAAAACAATTCTTTTGATTTATTCTTATCAAATCATATTTTTTGTTGGGGAAAATTTCTGCTTATTCATTTTTTCTGATGCGTACTAAGAATATCTTATAAACAAGCAAACTTGGTATGTCATCCTAAAAAATTGCTTTATTGTGTTCTAAGAAATATAGAATTTTTGTGTAGGATGTTCTGGAACTTTTTAATACTTCCTGTTTTTGTGAGAAATTTAGTTTACATTTCTACTTTTTGCTTTAAAGTTTCATAAATTTTTTTCTTTGAAATTCTTGAATCGTCAGAATTGTGTATAATTTCACGTTCTTCTATACATTTGTACTGAATTAATAAGCTTTATTATTGCATGATATCTTGCAAGCATTTTATTGTATTTATTTTTTACTGGCAATTTATGAAGTTTGGTCATTCTATAGAATGATTTGGTAAAATCTGAATTACAATTTATCTTAATATTTGACGCATCTCCTATATATAAAATAATCACGCATCAAGTAGAATAATGAACGCTTTTTCGGCGAAGACGGAAGAAAAAAGCTTTTATTGTGAAAAAGTAATTTCGTAGTATTTTATATTGGAGAAAATGACCAATTCTGAACGATTTGTTGCTAAAAATAGAGTGAATTGGTATTTTGAATTGCACTTAATTGCCTTATTTATACAAACACTTGGTCTTACAAATAGACTCGAGATCCTCAACTCTATCTAGAAGAGGTTTATGAAATATTGAAATGAAACAGATATTTCATAATTCGTCTAAACACTATTATTGAATTCCTGAATTTCATATATTGTGGTAACGCATATTAATATTTATTCTGGAATATTAACAATGATACTTATTTTTTGTTACTACATTCTTTTGCATAATGACTTAAACCGGTAGGAGTGTTCAAATCGATACAATATGATACGTTTTGTGTTTAATTTCAGAGTCTAGCGAAGTGAATCGCGTTCTATTTTGAAACTCTTCTCTTTGAACTATTGGGACAAAAATTTGGTATAAATTTTGGATTTTGGTTTAAAAATCCCATACTAAAATTCATCTCTAACTTGTTGCGCTGACAGGTTATCGCGTTCATACACACACACGTGTTGACAAACCCGATGACATGAATAGGTCCAAAATCTTATATACACCTATAATTATGGTGATAAAACTGTAAGCTAAATTTCGAGAATGCGAGAAGAAAACTTTTGAAATCTTTGATTTGAAAATGAAAGAAGATTCGAACCTCTAATTCTAATCCAAAACCTCACAGCATGAAAATGTTTTTAAGCTTGATTCGCTGTCTTAACATTAGTTTTAAGAATATAGCAGCGATAACGTGCATACAAGCATGTATTAAATACCGTCGCAATGCCCGTGAATATAAATCCAGTAGCTAAAATAATGAAAAGTGTTGTAAAATATACTTAAAGTATATTCAAAAAGTATTTTAATATTTTAAAAAGTATTTTTATATTTTAAAAGTTTTTTTTTATATTTTAAAAAGTATTTTAATAGTTTAACAAGTATTTTGATATTTTAAAAAGTATTTTAATATTTTAAAAAGTATTTTAATGGTTTAAACAGTATTTTAATATTTTAAAAATATTTTAATATTTTAAAAAGTATTTTAATATTTTAAGTGTATTTTACAACTTGTAAAATATATTTAAAATATTTTTAAAAATTCATTGAAATTAGAAAAAATTTGTAAGGAAATGAAATTGGTGTCACCGAAAAGCTAATTTTTTGAATTTTAAATTGGTGTAAGAAAGGGTCTTTGTGTGATAATATTCTCCGAAGTTATTGGAGAAAAACTTTCAAATTTCGATTAATTTTTAATTAATTAAAAGTCTAATTAAAATTTGAAAAACCCATTTTAGTGAGCACCTACTGCCCAAGAAGGAACTATGTGCCAAATTTGGTAACTCCAGGTCCAATGGTTTGCCCTGTAGACCAGTTTGAACGATTTTTTGCATCATGCATGGCGTTTGTTGCCATTTAGAGATGGTATTCCAACTTAAAAAAACATTATCATGCTAATAAATGATAATGTCTGCACTCGGCGGTTCGTTCATATGCAACGTTTGATCACATTGTATTACATATCTCTAGCCAGCGAAGGCAAAATATTTCTCGCCTTCGCTGTCCGAAGCGAAGTGACTGGTCGCTTCTGTGCATACATATTATTGGGTCATATTTTCCTCGAAAACGCACAAACCACAGATTGCGAAAGTTGGATGACTTTACTCTTCGTGCGTACATTGAAAACTGGTTGGTTTATGAATCAGAAAAGGTACGGTTGCAGGGAAAATGGCTTTTTTGTTGTTGTTGCTCCTGTCAAATGCCTTTTGTTTTTTCGTGAGATATAGAAACTGTCACCTCTACGTCAATAATCCTCTTTTCTACAATTTGGCGAAATCGGGGCCAAATTTGACATCTTATCTATGCCCACTTTTCCTTTTTTGCAGTCTGCTGTCGGCGTATATCTTGTCTAAAGCGTATTGTCGGTGGTGAAAGTTGGTCCTACTTTTTTCTTTTAAGGCCTCGTATATGTTTTTCTCTGTCGTTTATTTGTTGTGAAGCGTTCCTAGAATTCTCATCGTGGCTGGCTGGTTTATGTCTTTAGCTTTCAAAAGCAATGAAATTATTCACTGATGTACTTAATGTGTCATCAGATGACTTCGAAAAATATATGACTTCGTTTGAATACTCTTTGCAAATTGACAAAATTCTTCCATAGGGTTACTGGGAAGTTCTGTTTCAGAGGCTGTCTGTCACCGTAGCTTTTCTGGATCTTTGGCTAGTATAAAAAAAGGCCAAGAATTCTAAAACAAGTAATTATAGAGATTAAAAGAGAATTTATTGATGGAATTGAATTCTTTTTTACCATTAAACTATTTCAGCTTATTCTGGTGCAAAAGTAGTAATTTTGGGAATTGAGCTATCATTTTTATAACGCTGTGATTACTAGAAATTGGGAAGGAACACTTTTCGAAGTATCAATCACGCTTAAAGTTCCATTAGATGTTCTCATTACTGAAATTTACATCTAATTATAGATTATTAAAAATCGGCAACTTTTTGTTTTTTGTAATTAGAATTCAGTAACTGAACTGAATACCAAATATAATTATACTAAGCTTTTTACTACTAGATGTAACTTCGGAATATTTATGTAACTTCTTATGCAATTCCAAGATTCTTTTTACCTAATTGTAATTCTCAACTTATTTCAAATAATTTGGAAGAGATAATTTATTTATTTATATATAATTTTTTGCACTCTAACTTGTAAGGTTTTAAAAGCATTCTTTAGAATGAGAATAGATAGTTTTCTCGCCATTTTTTCATTAGTCCTTCATTTTGGTAATGGGATCAAAAAGAATTTAAATATAGAAAGATAATTCATTGTAAAGAATGAAATAAATAAAGCAATCTGTGAATTTTTCCTTTTAAATTCTTTTTTTCCATTCGTTCACCGCGGATTTGAGATTTTTCTAGAGAATCTATTTGAAATCTGATTCTGTTGTTTGTGTTAATTCAAGTTAAACTGCGTACAAAGCTTTGAGCGACTGTATCATCGGTGGATGATGTTGTAGTGGCTGAATTATAGCTCACGCAGCATTTAACATTTGTTTGTGAATATCGTTTTCTTTTTATTTAAAACATTTATTTATTATCATATTTATTTTTTGTTCATCATATTATATTTTTTGTGGCAACAGCAGAAAAATGTAGTTCTTCCAATTTTGTTGATTTTTCCGTTTTTAAAATAGATTCTTCTCAAAAAGAAAGAAAGAAAACGTTTAAATGGAGTATTCGCGTTTTATTATTTGATACGTCAAACAAGTTCATGTTGCTTCTTTCATGTTTAAATAAGTAGAAGCCAACAATGTATTTCATGTTTTTATGCGATTTGTAACTTTAGAAATAGTTCAAAAATTTAAGTAATTTGCATTTCAATTACAAAATTTCGTTGCACAAAATATCAATCGCTTTTGTTCAAAATTAAGTTCCATTCAGATATATCATTTATTTTTAAATGTAGCAGGATCGTGACTCTTTGAAAAGACATAGTGATATACCGCGTTTTTCTTTTCCCCAGTGTGTTTTCAACTTGAGTTTTCTCTTTCTGTAGTTTCAAGCACCATTTTTAGTATAACCCTTCTGCGCAATGGCACTAATAGGCTTTTTATGACTAGAAGACCATCTGCGTGCAATCTGCACGACCATTCTGTTTAGAAAATTATTTTTTAATGTCCTTTTTGTTTTTATCTTTGAGAATATTGTGAATAATTTGAGATAAGGTCATCACGATATAAAAACATCTTAATCTCTTGCGGTGGAGAGATGTGCTAAGCGTGTTGGTCATTACTTGCCCTTAAAATAGATATGACCGCTAATTTCCAGATGAATCATCATTGCATATGTGACACAGTGGCGAATCCGGGGGGCGGCTATCGGGCTGCAGCCGCGCCCCCTCGAGATAAATTTATTATATATTTTATTTAAAATCACTACAACTGTTTGTTCTTAATTTTCATTTAAAAAAAAATCGTGACAACATTGCTTTCTGGCTTGACAGGCTCGAAAATGTTCTTACTTTTCTAGTCATTCCACTTGTACTTGTAGCGTTGACGTGGTCGGAAACATTTTTTGGCTACTTATTTCATTGTATTTTTTATTAAATTATCGAAAGTATCGTATCATAAAGACCACTACAAGAATCATATTCTTATCATCAGGTGAGGAAAGTCTGTAAAGTTAAAGTGTTTTGGTTTACATAAGCCATGAGGTTTGACATTCGTCACTACGATACAAAACTTTTATGACCTCCCCCCCCCCCCCCCGCTACCCGAATCCTGGATTCGCCACTGGTGTGACAGCAAGCTCAGATGGATTAAGAATCCATATTTCTTTTAATTAATTTTGAGATATATTAACACATTACTTGCTAAAAACATTGAAATAAAGCTGTTTGATACATTCTAAGAAAAACTTTAATCTATGAGTTTAAATTTAATTGATAAAAAAAACCATTTTGTCAAGCCTAAGTTAAGACTTGTAATTTGATTGTGTAGGAATCATTCATGTTTTGTGATTTGTAGAGTTTTTTTCTTCGTCTATTGAAATTGTAGGCTTTTGTTGCAGAATAATAGGCTAAATGCTTTTTCTTCATCAATGTCAACAGCATGATTTTTACGGAGCAATTTATGGAGTTTTTTTCTTCCTATATTAAAATTGTAGGCTCTTGTTTCAGAATATTCGGCTTTTTTTAGTATTGGCAATAGAGTGTTCTTTTTGATACAATATATATGCTCCTCCTTATCAAAATACAGACATCAACTTTTAATTAGCATTAAGTTTCCGAAAAGAATTAAATATGGAAAATTATTTTTATTTATCTTAACTTTATTTGGTAATTTTGTATGATTTTTAAATTATATTTCTATGATTTCTATAAAAGAATATAGAAAAATCATTTATTAATTTTAATTTCATTTTTACAATCAGAATTTCATTTGTAAAAACTGTCATGTAATTCTATTAATACAAATTTTATTTATAAAAAAATATTCCTAAATTCTTAAAAAAAAATTACAGAAAGAAAAATCGCTTATTTTGTAAAATCGGTTTCGTGTGAGTTTTAGGTTTTCCGTTTTTATGGTTTGCGTGTAAAACTGACAAAATATATTCTTTTCAACAGAACTTCCGTCTGTAACTGAGCAGCAAATTTAACGCAATGGCTAATATGGTAACATGTTAGTTCATTATTTCGAAATGCTTCCCATTCTTGGATTTCGTAGCAGAATATAAAAGAAAACCTTTTCCTTCTTTTCTAAGCCTGCTTCTTAATGCGCAGCAAGGTTCTTCTGTCGTGCACGAAACTCAACAGAAGTGACGTGTGTGGAAGGTTTTTTTCGTGCATTAAAAATCGTCTGTTCCTGCATTTCACATCCGCAATAAAATACTTGTCCTACATCGTGTCTAAAACTTTATTCGTGATTGATAAATTTAAGCTAATAGAAGGATTCGGTGAGTTTCGATAGCTTGCCGGATATTTGAAAATATTTTGTTTTGTATTTCTCGATACCATTAAAAATGGAAGTTCTTTTTAAGTCATAGATGGTATGTTCTGAATAACATTTTAGAACAGTAAATTGCATTGTTTATTATTATTTTGGTAAATAGTTATTGTATAATATTTTCGAATGAAGTAAAAGAATAATCTTATAATATATTTTTTTTCTAATAGGGCCCTAATGGTTTTGAAGAACTGAGGAAATCTATAAAAGAAGGCCAAGATTTTACAAAAGATATAGCAGCAATACTACATGAAAGGTAAAAATTTTGGAACTATAATAACGATCTATCACCTCAGTATGTATACCTAGATTTTGCATTTTGTAACAACAACATCTATTTACATTTAATTTTAAATTTTTATTTCTTCCAGTGACAAAGAGCTGTTTTATAAAATGTAAATCCTAATTATTTCTTCAAACTAGTTTACATCAATTTGATACTTGTTTAGAGTTGCAAGCTGAGGTTTTTGTGCTATAAGATTGCCGTAACTTTTTTACTTATTATAATTTTGATTGAATGGTTATAAGTCTTTTTTAAAAATAATTTGCATTTAATCGATGTGAAAAGCAAATGATGAAATATTTAGATACCTGAAATTGTGCTTCTGAATACCTAAATTATATATAAAAAAAACATTTTTTACTAGTATTTTTAAATAAAGCATTTGAAGTAATTAGCTATTGGATAACTTTTAGTGTCACTGTAATATCATTTAATAAAAGTTTATTTCCTCCCTGTATTTGAAAATAATATTTAATAAAATAGAAATAATATTTGAACTATCTTACAATTATTTCGGGCCGTGGTGGCCTAATGGTAATGTCTTGGCCTCGGAACCGGAGAGTTCCAGGTTCGAAATCCGATTCCACCGAAGGCACTCCGCCAAATCATACGCAAGAGGGCCAAACGCCTAGCGCTGGTGTGGCGTGGAAGCTTGGAGAGGGGGGAGTGCCACCCCGGATGTCGTCCTCGACATCTGACCGCTGTTCAAAATTACGAGGTCAATCCCAAAATAGCCCTCGTGCCTCGTGTTGCTTCAAAACGGGACGTTAATTAAACTAACCTATAATTATTTTAAGATGAAAAATATGTGCTATAAAAGTTTTTGACACTAATTAATTTAATTATTCATAAAATTCCTTTTAAATTTATTTTCGTAAAATTAATAATTTAGCTAGCTTAAATTATTTGTTTTATTTATTAAAAATCCCAATATGCCTATCTATCGTGACCTTAGATTTTCTTGCGATTCAGTCTAAAGGATGTTTCTCCAAAATAAAGTTTCCTGGGTGCCGTAACTGACCAGAAGATCTCGAATTCTTGGCACGATGAAAGACTGTTTTGCACTCTAGACAAATAAATTATCTGAAACATTAGCGCATTTTATGTCAAATAGTTTAAGGGGACATACGACTCTTAAACCTCGAAAAAATGCGGGGAACTGTCAAATTCGATACATTATTTCTTCGAAACAATGCAATTCACAAACTCCCTTTTTTACTAGAAAAACATCTGTTCTTTCTCTTATAGTACACACATTTTGAGATCATTTTTTGTATGTATTTTTTTAAGAGAGTAATAAATATGGGTATTATTTTTGGAGAAAAATGATATAGTCACCTTGCACTCATGATTACGTATAAAATATTTGTCTAAACCTAATATTTTGGGTATCTAAGTCATCCAAACAGTCTGTTTAAGAAACTCAACCTCAATTTATTAACATTTAAATTTAATTTCTATTTTATATACCAATTTAAAATAAAAATGTAAAAAATTGTTAAAATTTCAACTTTTCTAACCCCCCAAAAAATTCTTTTGAAAAATTATGTACAAACATGTGGTTCAATTTGTAGAACATAGCACAATACATATTCAGTAAAAATTTTATGTAAAAATATTCAATAGTTCTTGAGATAACGTGCGCGCAATATCAAAAAAATACATTTTGAGATATAGCGCTTGAAAAATAGGCCATATTCAATGTTTACGTTGAAGAGCTGATACATTTTCCTTCATAACTTTGATAGTTATGGGAATTTTTTAACGCGGGTTGTTTTAAATTGTTCAGAAAAGATAGGGAAATAATATAATTTTTTTTTTCATAAAATCGGAAAATTTTCCGAGGTTTAACAGTCGTTTAAGTCTCAGAAATTATTGGGTAATAGGGAAATTTGAAAAGTTTAGTATTTTCAACTGCCTTTGTCATTTCATAAAAAAGTATTGCTGCTCTTCATAATGTTCTGTTGCCAATTGCCAGTTTTGTAATTTCAAAGAAATCTGCTAATCGTTTGCTAGAATGAAGTCAGTTCTTGCGAACTTGAGACATGCCATGCGCTTCGCTGCATTTTATTTTAGAATCCATTTCTCAATCGTGTAGAACATAAAAAGACGAGATGTCTCAGCACAGCATGAGAACAGGACCCAACACCACATTTTAAAGCCTATTCTAAATTTCCACATTATTTTTTTACCTTTTCTTCACGTTTGTTTTTAAATTTAGAATCTTGTCCTCGTCTGATGTTGTCTGTGTGCTCAACCATTCGAATAACTGTCACCTATTCGATAAAATGTAACACAAGGATAGATAGGCATTGGGTGGATGCAGGTTCAACCTTTTACGCTTCACCGTAACCTTCGAAACCCATCTCAACCTATTGTGAAGGTCGCGTGTGGCAACGGTACAGCGACAAACGATAGTAGTAAACAGAAAAAACAAAACAGACGGCCGCTGTTTGGAACGTGTGATCTAACAAAAGAATTGTTCTTATATCTCAATATTATTTTCGATGATAGTGTCTTATGGTAGTGCACCTAGGGCGCGTTATTTCGAAATGTGAAAGGCGCGCTAATTGGTTTGGAATTATGCCGACAGACCTGTTTATTAAGTGGTGAGCGTGATGTGAAGTAATAAGCGAGAGAAAGTGTTCTTAAGTGCTTTTTAAGAGCTTTCCTTGGTAGATCTTTTAAATAAATTAAAACTGTGAACATTGGTTATTAATTTGTTTCATTTCGAAACAAGTGATGTAATAAATTAAGAACGAAGTGCAATTATTTGTAACAATTAAGGATTGTTTTTTAATCTATCTCATTCTATGCTTGACTTCTAAGTTTTGGCAGCGATAGAAGTTAAAAACAAAACTAGCCAGTCTTAAAATTGACAATCATTTGAATTTCGTAGAGCACTTTTAATGAATTGGGTTAATAGCATTCTTTGCGGTTGCATGGGTGCATTTTAGACCAAAAAATCTCTCATTATCACATTCATATGCGATTTGAATTTTTATGTTACTGTTGTTTCTTTTTATTTTATTGTTTTGCCTTTAAGGTATGAAAATTCAACCGCATTAACCCTTTCTGCCTTAATGGGATAAGAATCCCGGAGATTAGACTTCATTCCCTATTGGGCGGTAGTGGACTGGGTATGAAAATAGTGGTTGCCGGGAGTCAATGGAGGCCCACTCACATCTACAATACCACCGTATATATTTTAATTTTATTTATTACAAATATAATAAATTAAAATTAACAAGTTAACATACATAATGTATTTCTAACCTCAAATACAGTGAAACCTCTCTGAGCGGCCACCCCTCCGTTCCGAGAAAAATTGGCCGCTCAGAGGGGGTGGCCGCTCTGAAGGGTTTCGTTACAATCTCAAGATAATTGCTATAATACATAATATAAACAAGTCTGACACATATTTCTTATTTAAAATGAAGTTTGAGACTTATCTAAAGAGAAAATAGTACTTTATTTAATAATTTTTTACATTTTTTGTGAAAAGGATACAATTTGTGACTGTTTTAAGTATTTACCCTTCTCGGAAAATTCTCTATAATACTCTCTTTCTAAAATACTCTCTTTCCCTATTACCCTTCTCCATTTTTTCAAGTTCGTTTTTCAGTTTAAAAAGTAAATCTGTAGCCGATGCGTTTGTTAAATGGGATGGGCGAACCCACCCGGCGGCCGTTCAGAGGGGTTGGGTGGCCGTTGCTAGGGGTTATTTTAACATTAGGTCTATGGGCCGAAAAATCCGTGCCACGAAAAATTGGCCGTTAAGAGGGGTGGCCGCTATGTAGGGGTGGCCGTTCGAAGAGGTTTCACTGTATTACTAATTACAGTATATATATACATATTATTGAAAGTGAGAAATGCCAAATATAAATACAAATTTGTGATTGAATTTGAAATAATTTTGGAGGGAATATAGCCAAGAATGGCGCTAGAGTTTGCCCGACGGGGGGGGGGGCGATTTGCCCGGGCACGGTCTTCCCGATGGGGGCACGACCTGCTGTACGGGGGGGACGAGTGTAATGAAATTGGTCTCAAATTTTCGCCAGATTATCATTTATCAGCTACAGTTGAATACCCCGTACAAATATTTTCCCCGACGGAGGGGGGAAGATGTGTCTCTCCGGTCCCCCCTCTGGCGCCACCCATGAATATAGCCTACTGTATATGTGGAACTAGACTGTATTTTGCCTTTTTTCCGCACTAAAAACAAAGTGCGAGGAGCACAGAACTTTTGTTAGAAAAAGAGTTTTTCACTTTTTCTCACACACGTATCTTGGGGGGCCCACACTGACTTATGTGTAAGGGGGCCCACTTGCCATCAGGCAAGGTGGCAACCTGGCCAGTCCGCCACTGCTATTGGGTGAGTAAATCCCGCTTTTATATTTTTTGTCAACATTAAATTCAACTACTTTTCATAGTTAAATTTTAATCGTGCAAAAGTCGGGTCGGAAGAGTTAAAGATGGTTTAGTATTAGAAATAATCGTTTATATTGTGGAGTATTTTATTTATTGAAGTTATGCATAATTTAAAAAAAATATTTAAAGATAACGGCTTTATATTGACAACTAATTTAAAAATTGCGATAACTAGGAGTTTGAAGTTTTTAGATATTGGCATTTAAAAAAGTTTATTTCTGCACCTAAAAGTCCAGTTTTCATTGTTATAAGTTGAATGTAGTTTGCATATTGTTGTTTGTAGTATGTGAGGGACTTCGTTGCCATTCTTTAAAATGTGCCCAACTCAAAATATCATTTTTTTTCTGTTGTTAACAATTTGAACTGGGCTGCCGATATATTTTCACAGCTAGTTGAAAATAGGAAATTATCTGAGCTAAAAAAATTCTCAATTTCTCCCCCCGAAAATTGTTTCTAAATACATAAAATTTCTGTTATGAAATATATACCATCAAAGCAAAAGACACTAGATCTTAAAACAAAGAATTAATGACATATTTATTTTTAACTAGCAGTATCCTCACGGCGTTGCCCGTGATATCATGAATTTCAACAATTTTTTTTTTTTTAAAAAAGCCCATAATCTTCAGCTTTAGGTTTAATCTTAGAAGCCACATTATGTAAATACTCCTCGAGGTCCTATTTCATTTTTTTTCGGTTTCAGCGAAAGTACACGAAGGATGAACATGTCTTCTGTAACTAAAGATATACGCCTTTATGCTCGACAATCAAAAAGTGCAAAAACAAACAAATTAAAAGCAAGATCTGTCGACGCGACGACGGACGGTACGATCGTACTGCAAATCTCGCTGAAAGCAAAGGGATTCTGACGTTACGTGGTTTCGACGAAATGCATGCTGGGAATACAACACCGAGACTTTGGTTACGAATAATCATGGAACGAAAATATTTTAACACTTCAGAAAAAATTAATTAAAATTCAACCGTAAAAGATATTTTAACCGTTCTTGTTTTAAATGAAGGAGAAATTTTCCAGTTATTAACTAAAAAAAATGAAAAGGATAGCATCATTAGAACACTAGATGCAAGAAATTAAGAATTAAAAATTAAAAATATTAGCAAAAAGTGACTATTATTTAAAAATTTCTCAAAATTAATTAAATTACGTCAGAAATTCGAAACAAACTTCATCAGAACGAAAATTTTTTGTTCTGTCCGATGGTGCATTGATTGTTTTCTAACGATCATTAGAAAAGATATTACAGCCGTAAACGTGCCAAAAAAGACCCAAAACATTAAATAAAAAAAAATCTAGATTAAATTTTAAAATTCGGGCTTCGAGATGCATTAGTCACCATTACGACTACCTGTGTGCCAAATTTCTTGGCTGTAAGTGCGATAGATTCGTCCGGACATCGCGCGCACACACACACACGCACACAAGCATTGTCTTTTATAAGTGTAGATGAAGGACTAGAAGTATATTTAGTTATAAGTTTAAATCATTCTTTATCTGCATCTCTGAAAATCAGTAAATTTTCTCGCAGCACTGAATTCTTTTTTTTTTTTTAGAAATCCTTCATATTTATATTGAGAATTTTTGATTTCAATAAAACCTTTTATCTCTATAAAATAAATTAGTGCTTGCAAATGTTTAGTTTTAATTAATTTTGTGCTTCTAAGAAGACAAGCAATAATAGTTAACTCACGCATCTTAAATCAATCAATTTATGGCGCCCAAATCAATGGATTGCATTCAGTATAAATTTAAATTTCATTTGTCTTCAACCTAATTTATTTTTTTTCGTAGAATTATTGTTGGGAAATTCTGCATTTTAAGCTAAGAAGCTTGCATCTTTTCTAAATTGTCTCTCGTACCTTTATTCTAAGATTTGAAGCATTCTTTCTTTAAACTAATAACTTCACTTGACATCCATTCTTAGCAGCTATTTAATCGGAATCGTATGACGTTGTCTATCCGATTCCCGCAGCTGATATGTAGATGATTATTAGAATATATATACTTGTCTCTACTATGTCATTAAAGAAGGAAAGAGGGGAAGGAGAGAGAGACCTACGGTTATAAGCATTCTCTCTTGGAGAGACTTCAGCTGTAAGCTGTTGCTTTACTATAAGATGTGGTATGTAAATATGTTCTTAAATGTGGTCGTCTAATAAATGTCTATTTTAAATCATACGATTCGTCATTTCTAAAAATGCTCCATCTCATAGAAATTCCACTGCATGCAATAAGCCAGGACGCTTTTAGCTTATCCAGCAGCTCTTCATAACTAGTATTACTCAAGCTGCCTAGGCCGCGGTGGCCTAGTGGTAAGGTCTCGACCTCGGGACCGGAGGGTCGCAGGTTCGAAACCCGATTCCACCGAAGATCCGCCGTGTATGGGGCCTGTTGCACGCTAAATCATACGCAGTGGTCAAACGTCCTCCCGTTGGTGTGGCGCGGAAGTTTGGAGAGGGGGGGGTGCCAGCTCAGGTGTCGTCCTCGTCATCTGACCGCGGTTCAAAATTACGAGGTCCGTCCCTAAATAGCCCTCGTGTTGCTTCAAAACGGGACGTTAATATAACCTAACCTAACCTAACCTCAAGCTGCCTGTCTCTACTTTACGAGACTAACAAGTGATATTGGCAAACTCGCTTGCTGTGCATAACAATTATGCTTTGTGATATCTTTCAAAATGCATAAATGAAATCGTGCTTTGAAAATCTTTTGAGACGAACTATTAAAATACGGCAGCGAATTTGTCTGTCTTGAGGATAATTAATTTTTGAGTTTATGACATTGATGAAAAATTCGTTTGACTAGAGAGCTCAAGGTTTCGTACATTGACGACTTGTTGCTAATTATTTTGGGTGTTGATGCCATGTGTATGAAAGCTAAGAAGTAAGGCAGAAACTTTTTAAAAAGTTTGACAGTTGTGTGTGTATATATATATATATATATTCGTTGTTGCAGTCATAAAACAGCCGAGTTGTTAAACAATTTGCTTTATTATATAAATATTTTGGAGAGTAGCGGACATACCAACACCTTAGTTGAAGTTTTAAGTAAAAGTGTACAGAAAATTCCCGATTCTCTCAGATAACGGAATAACAATATAACACTAGATCAAAGTGAAGGGAATATTGGCTATTTTTAATAAATTATGTAAGCGTTTTAGGGAAAAAGTTTAGCGCCAAGGAGACGCGTCATGATTTTCGGTGGGCACGTGAACGCGATTAAAATATTCTTTTAGTAATGAATGTGCCAAAACGAGAGATTTAATATACCTCCAGCGCGGGAATAGAACGAAACTGGAGTTTAAGAAAAGTGATTTTGGAATACATTAAGACTTTAAAATATATAATATTAGAATTTGAAATAAAATTAAGTGAGATATATATATAATCTTGAAATTTACAATTTGTATTAATTTAAGTTACTTAAATTATTACAGGATTGCAATTAACTACAGAAGTTTACATTTTTCTTCCAGATGTTTTTGATAAAAGTGTAATTTCACGTAAATTTGATTAATTATAACTAGATAATAAGTAAAAAACATTTTAATTAAACCTTTGCTTTATACTGTTGTATCAGCTGGATTATCAGTTGGATATAGTATACACACTAATCATTTGAAACTGCACTCTTGAGCATGCGTAATCTTCCAGTTTTTGCTTCCCTTATTTACTTGATTTTATTTTTCTCACTGTGCGCGCGTGCCCAAAGAAACGATGACGCAATATTCTATGCATTGTTACGAGGATAAGACGTCACTTAAGTGATGTACAATCTGGGAAAGACCACCGGCATCGTTCCTTTTTATCACTTCCTTTTCTTATGCGTCGTAAACATTCGACCGGTTCGCAAAAAGTTAAAAACGGATGTTTTTAAATTATAGAATTGATGAAATTATTAAATTATTGTTTAGTAACGGATTCCGAAACCCTCCGCGCTTTTGCGCATGCGCCTGGCGGAGTTATTTTCATCAAAATAGGGGAAAAGTGAGTAATGGAAGGGGAGATGTTTACATTTTACTTAGCGTGATCTAACAAAGAACTCCGGAAAGGCGCTCATATGACTCATTGCCTGACACCCCTTTCCGGTGTAAAATCGTCCAAAAGTTCTGATTTCGGAATCCGTTACAAAACAGTAATTATGACAATATTTGGGAAATGGATATTTTAAATTTAAATCATGAATTTTTTTGTTCGTTATCATTTCGGTGTATTTGAAAATGATTAATTATTTTTGCTGGAAAGAAGATAAAGTATTCCAAAGTTTAAAGTGTGTGCGATAAAAATAAGTTATGTTGCCTTCTGCGTGCTTTTTATTTATTTTTCATATATCTTTGCAAATAATGTGTAAACTAATTTTGTGGTTTTACAGCAAAAGATCATAATTATAAATAACTTATAAGTTTCTAAAAATTAAATAAGTTAGGAAAATTAAACACGTGAGAATAAACCTTAAGATCGTACCTTAAACTTGACCTCTTTTTTAATTATTCGTGATTAATACATGTTAATCAAGTTTAAGTATCACATCGAAAATATGCGATAAAATTTAAAACCTTGAAACGGAATTCGAGACAAGGTTTGCATATTTTGAATCCTTCGATGTTTCCTACCGATTTTCTCGATAACCATAGAATCGGTTTCTAATCCTATGCAAATGGAAGTAACGGAGATCGGTGTGATTCTAATTTGAAGGTAAAATTCTGAGAAGTTAAGCCGTGTAAATAAATACTTTCAAGCTAAGTATTGGAACAATAATTCGCATACAAAATCATATTTACCATATTTGGAGGGATTTTGTCAGTGATTAAAGTTATTTTGTTTACGGAAAGAAATAATTCAGATATCGTGTCAAAAATGTGCGATAAAAATTTTAAACCTTGTAACGGAATGTGAATCAAGGTTTGCGTATTTAAATATTTTGTTATCCAGAATTTTTTTACATCCAAAATTATTGATATTCATCCGTGGATAGTTTTGAAAATAACTGCCAGCAAGATATTTCTCCGAATAAAGGAAAAGGTGAAAGCAGCAAATATATTGTTTAGCAACGAATTCGGACACCCTCCGCGCTTTTGCGCATGCGCCGGGCGGAGTTATTTTCATCAAAATAGGGGGAGAGTGAAGAATGGAAAGGTGATATTTACGTTTTACTGAGCATGATCTAACAAAGAACTCCGGAAATGCGCTCATATGACTCATTGCCTGACACCCCTTTCCGGTGTAAAATCGTCCAAAAGTGGTAGTCTCGGAATCCGTTGCTGAACAGTATCCAATTCTAATGCATTGTGTTTGAAATGGGACGTGAAATTATAAAGAGGTAACAGCGAAGGAGAAAAAAAATTCATTTGATTTTTGTCTTTATTTTCTTTATAGTGTGTTTTTTATTCCATTCTTTTTTTATTTATATCTTTGCACATGATGCATAAATTAATTTTGGTTTTTTTTATTACGAAAGATCATTATAACTAAATAAGACCAGTTGTATTTTATTAGCATTATGTCGCAATGTAAAGCGGAAATAGAAGCAAATGATAAGTATTTTTCTGATACTGAAAATGTTGAAGTTAGTTGAATCGTACTTTTAAAATTTCAGAATACAGAATTTGCACCCTGTATAAATAAAATTGTAAGAATTGCTTTTATTTACTTTTTTAGTTATCGTGTGTTTTTAATAATCAAAGAAATTTTTAAAAATCGACGTGTATGTTATAACGCTTCGATTTTTAAGTGAAGTCAGCTTTAAAGCTACTAGATTTTCAAAATTTCATACATTAATGTTCTAGATATTGGTGGCGGTGGTTGGGATTCTAAGTAAGTGAATAATTCGAGGCAAAGACTCGGAAACCGGATTGTCCTGCTTAATCCGTGACATTTGGTCACTTTATACATGTTTCATCCTTGCGAAATATTTCTGGAGGAAAACGACATTTTAAAACCCAAGATCTGATTAGTTTGTTACTTCTTCC